>VYZW01041430.1:0-21116 GCA_013401315.1 Balaeniceps rex | reverse complement strand
CCTGGGGCCATGCCCCTGCCTGCCCCGATGTGTCTCCCCCTGGCCTGGGGCCGTGCCCCTGCATGCCCCGGTGAGTCCCCCCCCCAGCCCTGGGGTTGTCCCTTGTTTGCCCTGGATCCTGCCTCCCTCCCTGTGCCAGGCCGGAGCTGTGCTTCCCTGCGCATCCCTCTGGCAGCTCCTGGGAAATACTGCTATAAATTCATGCTGCTGTTAATTACCTAAGGTAATTAGCAGCTGTAAAATGTCTCCCAGTCCCGATCGTTTTGTCCTTTGACCGATAAAGGCCCCATCTCCATGCAAACCTGCCGTGTGACAGCACACTCACTCTGCACTCTCTGTGTCCCTTAGCCCTAGGTCAGAAGGACCCAGAAATGAGCGCAAAACTCATTTCAGGTTGAAGAAACCTCAGCGGAAGAAATACGGTCTCCTGTCGAATTACGATGAGAACATAGAGATGGCTTCGTTCGACAGCGATGAGGACACGGTGTTTGAAACGAGAAATCTGAGGCGGTAAGCGGGTATTTTGTATGTTTCTCTTTTTCTCAGGAGGGGCTAAGGCTCCTTTTCTAAAGACGTGGGAGCTTTGGCACAGATCCCGTAGCCAGATCTGCATAAATTAAACTTCCGTGTGTGGTCTCTCTGTGTTGGCACACAGACTTTATCTCGTCTTTCTTCGTTTTCTGACCAAGCACAGAAAGAGACGTACCCCGGTTTGTTTGGAGCACCGCTTCATGCCTTGTGATTAGCAGGCGCGTGGGGGGAGAGGCAGCCCTCGTGCCCGCTCTGAGCCTCCCTGCATTAGAGAGGAAAACAAAACCTCCTGTTTCTTTCAGTTTAGGAATTGCTCCCAAGTCACATTGCAGCTAAAACTCACGGTCCCATTGGGGCATCCATTCCTGCTTTCGCAGCGATGTGCTTTCATCCCATGGATCATGCAAGTTTGATTTCTCTGGAGAAAGTTTTTTTTAAAGCTGCGGAGGAATGCTGCCTCGGCGCAGCTCGCTGTTCGGCCTCTCAGCTCCCCCAGCTGTTTCGAGGTTGGTAGTGATCTGTCACGTTGTACATGCTCACTCTGATGCTGGGTGTCTTCTTTTTTCCAGATGATTTGGGACCAGTGGCACCAACTGCACAGACTGACCAAGGGGGTGCAAGTCCAGTGGAATCACCTTACCAGTGCTCAAGTTTTATTTTTTTATAATTGCTTATAATGACTATTAATTAACAGTACAAACATTTCCATAGCTGGGGCAGGGGAAAGGGGACCAAACCTATTTTCTTCACACACATTTTTGGGGAAAGGTAGAGCTGCAAGCTAAATGATGCTGCATTGGGTGCTGTTAACTGCACAGGGAGATGCTGAGGAAAACGTAACTCCTGGATGAATGCTCAGCATTTGAAATCTTACCGCTCTGGATTCAAGTGCTGCAGCTGTGTCTGCTGGCCTGTCGGTATTTTATAGGTGCTCATATCCCTCTCTACTGACTGTGGCAGTCAGCTTGAAGTATCAGGCAAGCGGATTCCTTCTGCAGGCTGATCCTCTTTCCTTCGTGCAGTATCAGGTTACTTCTTTAGGAAGCTCTCTGTAATCAACTCCGATCTGGTAGGAGCTGGGAGAGCTCGGGTTGTCTGTTACGCTAGCGGTGGGTGTGGATAGTGTTGTGTTAGCTCAGACAGAGGATAGCTTTGGGGATGAGTTAAATGGATCGGTGTTCTTGTGGTTGTAGGGCTAGCAGTTACATGTGATAATACAGGTCATTACATGGGTTTACAGAGCAAAGACATGTTTACAAACGACAGGCACCACTTAGCCCAAAGGAGCGTTTCTCCAGAAGAGCCAACCAGTTGCGTAGCCTGTGGGGCTGCGAGTGTTCAGACTGTTCTGCCCAGCTGCAATGGTGTGGTCACCAGAGGAACGTGTGACATCTACCGAGCTTCTGGATTTTGAGCTGCTGGCTCTGAGATCACCTGAGGAAGAGCCAGAGCGCTGCAGTTTGAGCCGGAGAACCTTAACTGCAAGTGCGATGAGTGACCTGTCTCTGAGCATCTGGTGCCTGGAAAAGGAGGACCCAAACCCCTATGAACTGTGATTCTTAAACTGAGACAGCCCTGGCTCAGAAATAATCTCTTCTTGAAGGGTACTGGAGTTTCACTCCATTTGCTGGTACTCATGCTACGTCCCACTGTCAGCCCAGCAAACTGGGATGTTTCTGTGCAGCCCATTGTGATATTTGGGTTCTTATTGTGTAGGACCAAATGTGAATGTGTTAGAAGGTCATTGTTAGGTGGATCTGCTGCTAAAATGGTGAAAACTGCTTGCAAAGTGCTCCTGTTTTATGGCACGTTTCAGCCTTGAAGGGAGGGCTCTTCCTTGAAAACTACGGGCAGTGCAGACCTGTATCCTTAAGTCCCACTTCCACCCAAAACTGGTAGTGCCTTTGTTAGGAGAACCCAAGGGAGTTACCCTGCAGGCCAGGGAGTTCCCTGCTTGGCCTTACCTTTAAGCTGAAGATTCAGAATGTCTTTGGAGTAATGGCTCCTTTCTTTTGGTTAGCAAATCCTCTGTAGATAAGGGGACAAACCCGACACTTAACAAAAAGAGCGGGGCCGAAGGGATAGCCTTATCAAATAGCAAGGACACATGGTTTTGCTGCAAGTCAGCTGGGAACTCTGGGTCTAGCTGCTGCTCTGAAATCCCTCCTGAGGCAGGTGAGGGAGCGGTGGGATCCTGGTGCTCACCCGTGCGAGGGGCACCCGTTTCTCAGCCCAGAGTGGGTCAGGTTTCCTGGAGAAATGTCACCCCAGGTGCTGGCAGCTCTGTCTTGCACACGTGCAAAAGATTTTTAAATATATATATATATATTTTTTTTTGGTAATGCTGTCATGTGAACGCAGCACTTGGATGTGCCCTAATTTCATATCATTCGTATCCTTTCACGCCTCTTTTAGGTACTTTCTGCTTGTTTAGCTGATGCAGAGATGAAAGCGTTCGCTGCGTTCCTCTGTGAGGATAGCAGTAATGGCTAAATCTGGCCGTTGCTGCCCCTTGGGTGATCAGAGAGCTGGTTCGTTTGATTCATGGTGGTGTATCTTCCTTGATCCTGCGTAGCCTGGCAGGTCTGTGCACATGCTGACAACTTCCTCTGGCTCTTCAGCTCCCTCTGCAAAGTTGTTTCTTGCACTGTGCCGAAGCCAGGTAAGCCTGGCTGTACTTCAGTCCGCTGACAGGCCCTGGCTCGGTGTTTTGACTGACACGTTCGTTGGCCTGTCTTGATCTGAGGCGACTAACTTGATCATTCTTTAGGCTCTGTTCTTCGTTGGACAGATGGGGTTTGCAATTTTGAAGTTTCCTCACCTCGCAGGAGCGGGTGATTTTTTTAGTGTTAACGGTTGAATGATTTTGATCGAAGCGGGGACCTCAAGCCATAGGGCCTGCCGTGAAAATAATTTTGATAGAATTTGATTTTGCTGTAATAAATACTTAGAATTTGAGCAGGGAAAGATGTGGAGGGATACAGCCAGAGCACATAACGAGGTCCCTATTCTGGTACTATGTAGGCAAATGGTAATTAAGTTGAAGGCCCGGAGGGTGTGCCAGCCCAGTATCTATGCACCACGTAAATGTTTTCAGAGCCCTTCTTCTAACCCTCTTTAAAGGAGTGGGTTTCATCACGTGGAGAATAAAAAGGTGATTGTGGAACTGTAGTGTAGCATTGCTGACACCTTTATTCTGATCCTGTTTTGGCTGGAGACAGGTTTGACGTGTCATCAATGACCCTGTGTGGTTATTTCCATTTTCCCCTGAAGCATCCTGCATCCTGGAAGCAGCCAGTAGTCTGATTTGCTCTTCGCAGGCCAAGATGTTACATTCCTGCTCCATTCTAAATCATTGTTAAAGGCATCTTCTGAGAGGAGACAATAAACATGCTGATTACAGATCTGAGACTCCTTCGAGGACAAATCTATTGCTCGGCACAGCTGTTACTGATCTCCATTTCTCCTGGAAGAATAAATTGGAGCTATTGCAGCGGCTTCTTCTCGCAGCGGTGGAACAGTGCACCCAGGGGCAGACAGCACGAGGCCAGTGCAGGCTTTTTGGGGGCGGATCTTGCTAATAATAGTGGCTTTTAAAGCCTCGCATTGTGTTTCCATAATAAGAGAGCAGTTCAGTAGTTACTTCAGTTAGAGTTTTAGTTACTTTATGTGTATTTGCTACCCATGTTGATAGCCTAGTAGGTCTCTTTACAACAGTTAGAACTTCCAGTAGTTTTTCAGAATAGATTTAAATGCACAGATGCAAACAGATGCACGTGTGCTCCGAGCATGCGAGACGGCTCCGATCTGGGAGCTGCACGGCTGCGTCAGCGCAGTGCTGTGCTTGTATGAGGAGCGTGTGTCTGTCCCTGGGCAGGCTGATGCCACACCAGCTACTGCTGCACTTTTCTGTCTCCAGAGTGAACCAGGGTGTTAGCGGGAGGTGCTGCGGACTCCGGCTGCCCTTTACCGTTGGCCTGTGCCGGGCTCCTGCCGATCCTTGCGAAAAGGCTGTCAGAGCTGATGCGCGCAGGGTGACGAGGACCGAGAGCGGAGCGCGTGGTTCCCTACGATGCTGCGCAGTCACCGGCCTGTGCGTGTCACAAGTGACTGCTACAGAGTTCGCTTGAAACAATCGCTATTGTTTAAGCCAAAGCCTAATTTCAAAAGTTTACGTAATTGCCTCTCTGATCTTCTTGGAGGGCTGTATCGAATCCTCTACTGTTGATATTGAACTACTAGGCAAATCGACTGGACCGTCTGCTGGGGTTAATGAGATTGACTGAGAGCGATATGAGCATCAGCTCTCTGTTGTTAATAACGCGCTTCTGGTTTGTTTCATTTGTACATGCGACTGGAACGGGATCTTGTGTGCTAGAGTGCCGGGAGATGGACCTGTGGTCTGAGCAGATTGCCAAGAAGTCAATAAAACAGCGCTTGAGTGCATTGTGTTGTCTGCGCTCTCAGAAATGGAGGAGCTAGTCTTTCACCCTCCTGCTTGAATTGTTGATTTATTTTTAAATAGCAACCAGTCCTGTATTGATCGATTGTTTTACTTTCGTTTACAGCATCCCCCCTCCATTGTATCTTCAAACAAATGAAATAAAGCATTCCGTTTCACCCGACTCCTCCATGGCCGTGTGCTTGGCCGCCGGCATTCGGGGTTGTTCTGCGGGGCCGCCTCACGAGGCCGGCTTGCTGGTGAGCCGATGGGATGGTGCTTTTGCGGAGCCTTTCTCTGCTCCCCTGCCCTAGCTGAGCGTTGCCTTGCTCTCTGCTTGGCAATAGAGTTACCCTGTCAACCCTTCCTGCGTATTAGGTCCGCGCTTCTCTCTCGTTGCCTAGTGCTCACCTTCACCTGCCAGCTCAGGGTTTGTTTCAATTTTCTAAAGTCTCCTCCCTTCCCTTTCTCCCTGTTCTTACATCAATGCCTTTTCTTGTACAGAAGACTAAGTAAAATCCCTGCAAGGGTGAGCCCAGCCGCTCCGCAACAGAAGAACCAAGTTACGTTTTGCTTATTTGGGAGTCGGGAAGGAGAGGCTGTCCCCTGGGTGGGGATGTCCTGGCTCCGCAGGGCAAAGAACTAAAAGCCTGAACAAAATTAGGGCGTTCCCTGGTACTAACATCTGCTTTTCATCCATCTTGCAAAGGATGTGCAGATTTGGGTTGTGTAGATGAGTGGCACTGAAGAAACGAGAAGCCCGGTTCCCCGTGTCCCACGCTGCCAGCCGGCTCTCTCGGTCATGTCCCCGTGTCCTGTGCACAGGAGGTGGGTGGCTGCACGCTCGTCCTGGAGCATGGCACAGCTAAGAGGCTTTCGTTTGCTCCGTGTTTTAACCTCGTTACTAGCAGGGGCTTCTGTCGTGCTGTGCGGAGAGGGCAGCCGGTGTCAGGGCTGGGCAGGGAGCTGGCAGAGAGGGGCCGGTGAGCAGGGGAACCCTGTAGATGGCACTCACAGACCGAACATGCCGGCTGATGGGGCACTGGCAACACCTGGTGAAGCTGAAAATAAATCCTGATGCCTTAAGAAGGCAAGTCTTCCCTCAGGCAGCTGCCTGGGAGTGAGGTGAAGTGCCCTCTCGGGGGGCTGTGCCTCTTGGCTTCGGGGTGGGGGAGCAGCAGGTTTTGGGGTGGCTCTTTGGGAGCTGTTTGCCTGGGGAGGGTTTCTCCCAGCCGCGGGTGGTGCTCTCACCCCTGGCTTTACCTCAGCCGGGTTTAACCTGGCCCTGTTAGTACTTGTTTGCAAAGGCTTTTTATGATTCTGGGACAAAGTTTTAAGACAGCCTAATTTGATTGAATTAAGCTGTAGGCTCCCTGGGAAGGAAAGGGAGCTACCACGAGGGAAGGGCTTGTCCGTGCGAGCGCAGAGTTGTCTTGGGCTGCTCCAAGGCTTGGCATAGACCCCAGCAGGGCTAAAGCCCGGCCCAGAGTTTGCTCCCTTCTCCTTCAGGCCGTGTTTCCCAGGCCGTGTGCGGCACAGCATCGCACAGACACGTGAAAACCCAACCCTGCCACGGCAGCACCCTTTGGCGTGCACCCGGCTTTCCCTAGGGAGCGTGCTGTGCAAAATTAGCTGCAGTGCTTAACGAACTAATGGAGAGCGTTCACCATGGCAGCACAGCATCAGGCTTTCAAGCCCTGGTCTGTGCGAGATGCTGGGAGCTGCGATGGGATGCACACCGAGTGCTCGTTTGTTTTCAGGCTCAGGGGGCTGGTAGCCCCAGTTAGCACTAATGGCCGTGGCCTGTGCATGCTGGATTAGCTGCAGATGTGTTGTCCTCCACACCATTTTCCTGGCCCTGTTCTCTCTCTGCTCTGTCCTACAAGCTGGAGCTCTCACCTCTGCCGAGGAGAGGTTCTGGCCGAGGTCTCCAGCTGGGGAGGGAGAAGCTCGGGCTGGCGCTGGCTGGGATTCCAGTCACAAACACAAGCTGGCGGCATGGATCTGCTCTGAATTTATTTTAAACTCAAGTTAAAGTGCTCTTGATGCTTTGGATGCAAATTTCCTTCCTCGAAATGGGAACTGCGGGCCGTTTGCTGAGTGCTGGTAAGCTCTTTTGATTTCACTAGCCTGTTTGCTGCTGCAGCGTCGTACCTCGCTGCTGTGCTCCGTGGAGTGCAAAATAACCTCTGCGGCAGGGTTCTGGGGGAGGAACCAGCTCTCAGCTTTCTGCTGGCGTAGGAGAGCGCTTCTCTTGCTCTCTGTACTCAGACCTGTTTTTTTTTACTGAGGGTTCATATATAAAGTTGGGGTTTTGGGGGTGTATGTGGACAATAGTCTGCAAGTTTTCTGGCCGTTGTCTAGAAGAAGAGGTGGTCCAAGTCCCTCCAGTCACCCAGGGAGGGAAAAAAAGAGAGAAACAGAGGATTTCACTACGGGTGAAGGATGTTTCGTTCATGGATTTCAGAGCCCTTTGTTTAGGAGGTAGATTCCTCTAGTCCTGCAAAGGAGCTCAGCTGTGATAGGTGCCATTATCCGTACCCAGGTCTCCATCCCCTGGGTTAGGGACCTTCCAGCGCACCGTTCCCCATGTCGCTGTGAACGCACCGGCCTCTCAGTCCCCTTCTGCGGAAGGGCAGCGTTGCGAGTTAAGCGTTGTATATTCTGTTTCTTGCCGTTCCACCCGGCTTCACGCGGGTCACCTGCGCTTTAGATTTCAGATTTGTAAAATAAGGGAGAAGATGGAGAATCTTCTTCGCGGCTGGCTTGCAAACACGGCTTGAAACCTTGACCCGGGCTGGGACTGGCCAGACGCTTGCGGTGTTAAGCAGCAAGAGGCAGCCCTCGATGAGCGAGGGAATGAGCGTAGCCGTGGTAAAACGTCGCGAGGTTTCTGTTCAATTTATTGCTAATACGCTTGCTAAGTGGCTCTAAGGGACTTCGGGGGTGACCGCGTCTCTTGGAAGCGCAACCTCCGCGCACACGCGGTTTTAGCTCCTACGTTTCCGAATTTGCTGCCAGCGTCCCTCCGGCGCCGGGGACTCTTTGCGGGGAGCGCCCAGGGAAGTTTTCCTCGCCAAATGCTGCACACAAGATGGTAGACTCAATCCTGCGGTGCTCTGTGGGTGCTGGAGCGGCTCTGAAATCGCGTCTGTGTTTATTGTGGGATGCAGGCTGCGCGTCGGGAAGGTAGCTGGAACTATTTGAAGACCTGCTGTAGAGCCTCCTCTGATGTCTTTTCTGTTCCACTCAACAAAGCTCTCCTGCACAACTAGCAGGATTCTTCTGTATGAAAAATTAGCTTTACTTAGTTGGCTTTTTGTCTAAATCCTTCTTCTGATCTTTATTTTCTTCCCTTACGTGAGGGAAAGGTGAATGGAAGTGGCACTTCAGCCACAAAAGCCTTTCCTTCAGAAACGTTGGTTGTTTTTTGTTTTAAAAATTCTTAAAGGGGGCTTTGCAGGGGAGAACGGAGAAGCGTTTTCTTTTTAAGTTACGCTGGGGAATAAAAGTATAAAGGAAAGAAATGATCATAACTGCACTGGCAACGGAACAATATTTTTTTTTCCGAGTACCAGAGCTAATTGAAGAAGGAATTCACACAACAATTTTTGCAATCTAAGGACGAGTAAACATTAAAGGGGAGGCTGTACTCCTGGTGCATGCTAATGTGGGGCTGCATGCGTGGAAGGGAGAAGATGTCCCTAAAATTAAATTTGAGATGAACGTCTCGGATGTTACACTTCGGTATTCTCTTCTTTACGTTGCCAGATCAAAGGCGAGAGCTAAAGCCCACGTCCAGGGATACCTGTTGAGAGGATGAACCTTCCGTGCCCCTACGAGATGAAATTGCTGGAAAACGGGGATGTCGGGTCTGATTTGGTGGAAGTGCTTCCACGGGCTGTGGGTTGCTGTGGATCTGTCCGGATCTTTGCTTCAGCGGGGTTCCTGTGGGGTTGGAGAACCCCCTGCCCATGTAGAGGTGCTTGCAGACAATTACCAGCAGTTTTAATTAGCATCAGTTTCTGGGATGTAGGCAAATGGGGGGGCTGACACGTTAGAGCACATCACCCCATTCCCAGTAATTGGGGCTGCTGGGCGTGAAGAGGTTTGTATCGTGGCTTCCAGTGCCGGCAAATCGAACTGAAACGGCATCGAACTTGCACGTGAACGTACGGTCGCGTGTTGGAAGCTTCCCCTGATTTCGGTACGTTTCCGTGCTGCAAACCACGGCAACTGTTGTTGTCGGCACTCGGGGATCCTCTTGCTCTCTTTGCAACCAGAGGACCGCTCCGTCTGCTGGTTAATAAGAGCTGGGAAATGGAAGTGTTGAGATTTGCAGGTTTTGCAGCTAGAAGAGACCATTATGTTCATCGCGCTCAGCCTCCTGCCGAGCGCCGGCTGGTTTCTCCGTTTTTTGTGTGCGGTGAAATTAGAATGTTTCTCTTGGAAAGGATGCCAGCCTTCCTCTGAAATGACTGAGTGATGGAGCATTTACTGCATCCCTGATATGCCGCTAGTACCTTCTGGTGGTTAATTACTCTCGCTCTTTTGAAGAGAAAACCTCACGTACTTAAAATAATCCCAATCATTTCATTGTTCAACCTGAGCTGAGCGCATGCTACCCCCTCTCTCTGACAGAAGTGCTGTAAATACCGCTTCTGATAGCGAAAAACCTGATGGGCATTAACGCCGTGATCAGGCAGCTGGAGGTTTTGAGCCTTTATGGGGGGACCACGGTGCTGCTTTACCTCCAAAACCCCAGGCAGGGCTGTGGAGTGGTTTTATCCCGGCGCTACCTTGCAGCGGTGCCTTCTCCAAGGACATCCCTTGCAATGAACGGCGATTTCCAGCTCTCCCGGTGCTTGCTCAGCCCAGAACGATCCTGCCCATGACCACCATGGTCCTTTAAACCAGGTGCTGACCGTAGGCAGTGCCCGTGCCTGCTTGCCCCGATGCCTTCTCGGGCACTTTGCAAAGCTCTCCCCCGCCGGTCCTGTGCCCGCGGCCGCCATCGGGCACTGCCGGAGCTGTCACCCAGCCCTGGGGCATCAGCGCACCCCCTGAAGGCTGCGTGGTCGGAATTTGTTCATTCGGCTTTTGCGTGCGTCAAATCTAAACCTTCTGCCTCCGTTCAAATCAGTCCGGAGGCATCTTGCCGAAATCCCCGGTGGCGGGGCAGCCTGGCCGGGCTGGCTCGGCTCCTGCAGCCGAGGACATCCCTGGGGAGCAGCTCCCGACGGGACGTTCTCCTGGAGGGATGGAGGGTTTGCGTGGCACCAGGCTGGGGAGCCTCATCATGTAATGGGGAATCTCAAAAAAGATGAGCAGAACCGCGGCGCGGCGGCCGTTGCGTGCAGCTGAAGGCACAGTGGGACCTGGGGACGTGTTGGTTCAAATTCTCTGCTGCCAGGGTATATTCTGATCTTTTTTTTTTTTTTTGCCGCTGTTATTTTAATCTGCTTTTCTCTCACATCAAACTCCCTCTTTCTAAAGAATGCGGAGAGGCATTAGGTTTGTGCCCTTTGTGATACACAGCAAAGGGTCGCGATGCTGCTTTTTTCTTTTAGAAGCGGAGGTTTTTATCCATGTTATAACTGTAGCTTCGCCACAGTCATCGCTTTGGCTTCTCGACTGGCTCGGATGAGCGCGCCGAAAGCGTTTTCTGTGTTTGTTAGGGGAAGGGAGGACTCTGTGTCCTTAATGAAGGTGCCCATTCCTTTCGCACATGCGCGTGCAGGTATTAACTGGTGGCTCGGGCCGTTTCAGTGAAAGCGGTGTTCAAAATAACTTTCTCCCTCCGTCTGAAGCCGGCAGGGATGTCCCCATGGCCTTACCAGGCTTTGGACCGAGGTGTTCGTTACGCACCGCTCGCACCGGGGGTGGTTTCGCTGGGGGCCGTGCAGGCACGCGGTCAGAGATGCCCCTTTCCCTCCCAAGCGTGTGTTTTCCACCTAGAAAATAACACGTAGGGAACCTTTTCTTTTTTTTTTTTTTTTTTTTTTTTTTTGAATGACGGAAGGATTAAGGCACGGCGAGAACTGATTTGCCAAAGGGCAGCCGGGGAAGCGGTGACGGATCAGAGAGCCGCAGCGAGATCCTCGGGTCTCAGCCCGCGCCTGCCCTACCACTGTTTTTTTTTTCTTCCCTGCTCTTTGGCTGCCCGCAGCGTCTTACGGGATAACCAGGGCTGGAATTCCCATCCTCTTAAAAGGGGCAATTTAAGGAGATTTCCAGGGGAGCAAAGCTGCCAGCACGCTCCTCATCCACCTCCCCTTCCCCTCCGTTTCTGCAGGTCACCTCTTGGGCAGCCAAAAATGGTTTTTTCTCCCCTTTTCTCCATCCACGTGCACTCCTTTTAGAGGCTCTTTGCTCTCCTTGCTTTCCCACAGCTCAGAGCCGTTCTCCTGGCTTCAAAAGGTTTACTAATTACCCTAATGAGGTCAGGAGAGACCAAACGCTTCTGTGACTTAAAGCAGGGGTGGGAGGGGTTTGGAAGGGTGGAAATATCTCGAGTTGCACCTACACCGATGTGTCTGCGGGAAGGTAGCATCCCTACCTCCGCTCCTTCTCCCCCACCTTCCCATCTCGAGCAGGGGAAAAAGAAAAAAAAAAAAAGAAAATGTGGACAGAAGGTCTCAAATGTATCAAACAGCTTTTAAAAAGAAATTCCTTTTGCCTGTCAAAAGAACAAACAGATACACCAAAAACTGTCAGAATTAGTGTTGGAGTAATTGCAGAAGCTCTCCAAGGTTAATGCTCCATTAGCGAACAGCTCTCACGCAGCTAAAAGCCAGGACGAGACAGGTTGTCAAAGGCTTGCTGGAGATTAAAGAGCTGCGTTCCCAGCCCGAACTCTCTCGTGGATGTTGTTGGGAAGGGGGGGGTGTTTGTGGGATGGAGATAACGCCAGCCACGGCTTGTGCTGCGCCGGCGTCCGTGGAGAAGTGCGACCCAGAGCTGGAGGAATGGTTTTCAGACCTCGGCGAGGTCCCTGGGTCGTGGGGTTTTGGAGGGTTTGCTCTCGTTTACACGCTCCGCAAGTTCTTTAGCCCGTTTGGGCCAAGTTGAAAAGCAAATCCTGAGGCTGCCGGCAGCCCGAGACGGCAGCGTGGGGCGGGGGGAACCGTCCTGGGTCATTGCAAGCTGGAATCGTGCTGGGTCCCCGGAGAGGGGAGGGAGCCGGGCGCTGGAGGCCCTGCCAGTTCGGAAATTAATTCTGCGGGGCATCGGCTAGCCTGGCGGGACTTGCGATGAGCAGGGCATCAGTTTTTAATTGAGTTGGGGCCTGATTTCGTCTCCCAGGTCAGGGTAAGGCTCGTTTAAATAGAACTGACCTTGATTTTTCTCTTGTGGAAGAAAGGGAAACCATTCCCAACTTCCATGCCCCAAACATCGCCTCGCAGCGGGCATTTACCAGCGCCTGGGAAGGCACAATAGCGGCTACGGGATCGCCTTTTCATGTGGACCGGGGTTTTCAGCATCTTCCAGCGAGGCGGTGACCTTTCTTAATGCGTGTGGGCCTGAGCTCGGGTTTTTACTTCTTACAGAGCAGAGCTTTGTCTACCAGCGTTCTACCCGTGGCGAAAGGTGCGTTTAGAGAGTCAAAAGAGGCGGTTAAACGCGCGCAGCCTTGGAAATGCCGCACCGAGGACCGGCCCCAACCATTTCCATCGCCACTTCCCTGCGTGTAAACAAATACCCACTCAAAAGAAGCCAGCGGGTTCCTGCTGCCGCTCTTGATCTGAATGCGGACAAGGCTGGCGTGACCGCGTTCTTTGTCAGGGCTGTCGCCGCTTTAAAGCTCTTACGATGGTGTTATGATAGCGCCCGAGATCCCCGCCAGCATCGGGGCTTTGTTACGCTGGATGCTCTGCGCACGGGTGCTGAGAGCCGGTCCCCACGCCGTAGCGTGGCAGCCTCGGCTGAAAAGGCCTATGAGAGAATGGGAAAGGGGAGGGAAAAAATAGAAATGTGGATGAGGCAGAGCCTTGCTGAAGGGGCTGGCTGGAGAGCAGGGTGGTCCTGTGGCTCCCGGCCCCGGGCTGGGTGATGGCTTTCTCCTGCTGGAGCCTGGGCCATGGAGGAGACGGGGCTCCGAGCAGTGCGGCCGCGGCGTCCCCTTGTACCCGCAGGAGCGGCTGCACCCCCCTAACGTGGGACCGGGGTCCCGAGCCTGGGATCCGGCTCCGGCACAGCAGGAGCCGCGTGGCGATGGGCCGGTTTCTGATAGTAAATGGCTGGAAGTGAGCTTGAGGGAGGTGAGTTTTGAGCTACTTGCGAAGGGCCGGTGCGAGAGGCCTCTCGAAACGAACCGTCGTGAGCAGGGGAAACGACCGATGTCATAATTGGAGAATTAAACCTTTCCTGTTCTTTTCTTTTCCTACCCTGATATAATTTGTAGTGATTAGACCTGGGGTGCAGCGCAAGCAGACAATGCGAGGCGTCTACACGAGAGCAAAACAAGGCTCCTGCACAGACCCTGTCTCTTTATTAAGTTGATTTGCATTCATAATCTTCATTTGCCGTTATTATTTTTCCCCCTTGTGCTTAGTGAGTGATATTAGCATAAAGTCCCTTTTTTCTTGTTTTCTATTCACGCTCAAGGTCAGAGACTTAGTGAGACACCAACGAAAACAATCTCTTCCTCACCCTCTTTTAATTCTTTGCAGAAACATGTCCTGGGGATTTTAACATAACAATTGCTTGGAAAGGAGGGGGGAGACCTGAACAGAGCCCTTTCTGTGCTGGAAATGGGAGCTGCCCAAAAGAGAGATGCAAATCCACGAAAAGAAGGGAAGGGGGGGGGAATGGATCTGGAGCAGCACCAGCCCTGCCTCATCTCTCCCAAACGGGAGAGCTAATCAAGCGATTGCGCGGGCAGGTTTCCTAGAGCTGCGTTTGGCGCAGACCGCGCTGGCAGGGGGCTGCCGGGCTCCGCCGATGCACCGCCGACCTGCCGGGTCCCCCGCGCCGCCAGACCTGGGGTCCCTGCCCCGAGCACCCCCTGGTCGCCTGGCACGCCTCGCCGACAGCTCACCGACAGCTCACCGACACCTCGCCGAGCTGGGAGCACCAACCGGCACACCCGGTGCACGCTCCCGCCTGGGTCGGTGTGCCTCGGCCGGGGCACGCGCGCTCGGCTCTTCTGGGTGCCGTGTTGCTCCCAGCTGCGTTCGCGGGGATGGTGCTTCCCCGGGGCAGCTCTCCAGCTTGTCCCGTTTCTTGTTTCAAAGCCCCGCAGCTGTAGGGGTGCCCCGTTTGGGGATGGCATAGGGATGTCCCGGGCCGTCGCCGGGTCTGCAGCCTCCGCGGCAGAAACGAGCAATGCTCTGTAGCGGGGAGCGGGGGCTCCTGGGGCCCGTTTCTGAGCTTGGGAAGGGGCAGGGGTCTACCAGAGAAAGCCCCAGATCCTCTCGTGCCCGCTGTGCCACTTTGCGATGTGAAGCCAACCCGCCCTCCCTGCTTCCTCGCCCGAGGAGCAGAGCTCTGCGGCTGGGGCGCGGGCACCCACCCCAGGCCGAGTTGTTGGGACAAGGAGGGGAACAGCCGAGCCCGGTTTCACCGCGGTTGGACGGTTAAAAGAGAAGGGAAAAAAAAATCTCAGCCGATTGCTGAGATTCGCATGGAGCAGCCCCCAGGCAGCCCCTCTCCCCGGCCGCGGAGCAGTCGGGCACCGGCCGGTTTTTGGGCTGGTTTCCAGCTCCTCGGCGGCTGCCAACAGGTCTGACGCTGCGTTCGGAGCCTGGCGCGTGGGCCGGGACCAAAGGGGCACCCGCGCTCTGCCCGCGTGGGTCGGGTCCTTCTGAACCCTTCGTCGGACCCCGCGGCATCGGTGAAACCGGGCACGGGGGGAAAATCCCCTTTTAGGGCCCGAGGTGTTTGCAGGTTAACGCTGACTTTGGTAGGGAGGGGGAGCGAGGAGTTGGTTGCTTTTTGCGTGCTCGAGCTGCGGTGATTTTAACGCGTATAAAACCACGTGAACCTGCGGTGTCGGGCACGGGCTCTCGGAGGCAGGCCGTTTCCTCGGAAGCCCGGCGCGGGGGCTGGATCGTGGCAGATGGTGGCTGCTGCCGCTAATGGCCCAAACGCTCCCGAGTGACCCGGCCGGGAACAGGGAGGGATCGACTTGAGGAGCCGTGAAACATTTGATGGCCGGGCTGGAAATGGGGCTGGGAAGGCTGGCGATAGCTGAGCTGTGGCTGTTGTCTGGCGCTGCAGGCGGCTTTGCCGTGCACAGAAATATGTCTTATTTTACAGAATTGGTAGGTTGCTTTTTTTTTTTTTTTTTTTTCTTTCCTGAGGATGCTTCAGGGCTTTCAGCGCTCAGATGCAATGTGAGTGTTTTCATGCCCCTTTAATGCTTCACTAAACAGTTTGAGATGCTGCCTCTTAATGCCCCGGTAAAGCACAGAATGCTCTAGAGCGGAAAGAGCAGGCGAGGGAAAGGAGGGTGGTGGAAAAAGAAAAAGGACTGTGAGGAGAGACAAAACCAGGGAGAAGTCATCTTTTCCCTTTCCCTCTCTACACATACCCAGCCCTCGCTGCTGCGAAGGCAGCTGGATGCTGAGGGTCCCCCCCGGCTTCTCCTGCTCCCCCAGGGAAGAGCCATGCTTCGCTCGCCCTCTCCCAGCCCTTCCCGGGCTCTGTCCCACAACCGGTGGGCACGGCGCAAGGGCAGAGGGTGGTCCCCGGGCCGCTGGAGTGAGGCACGGCCATGGCCCTGCTTTGGACCCTGGGGGCGGGATGCTGCGGGGTCAGGCGCCTGGGTTTTGTCAGCCGGTTCCTGACCTCCACCTTGGTCTCCGGGGCGCGCGGTGGGGCCGACATCCATCGGATAAGCACCTCGCAGCCCGCGCTGCGCGTCCTGGCTCGCTGTCCTTGGCGTGTGCGTGTTTCCCGAACCGATGCTAAACCGAGGGAGAGGACAAGGGCAGGGGGGGAAAAAAAGAGAGATTCAAAGTTTTAACCCAACAAGGCAAAGTTTGTGTCTCCTCCCGACCGGCGCCGAGGGGAGTCGCCGGCTCTCCTGTTGTTAATTCAAGTCATTAAATTGCCTGCACTCTGTGTATTCCTCCCCGGCACCGCTTGCCCTGCCTGTTTGATCTGTAAGTACCAAAAGTACCGCCTCGGGCTGCAACATCGGCATCCTCGGTCGCCATAGGAACGGGAGCCGGGGCTCCCCTGCGCCCCGCTCCCCCGGGGCCCAGCTCCTGGGGCTGCGCTCTAATGAGCCTCTGAAGTCGGGCTTATCAAGGCCGGGCTACACGGCCCCCAAGGCCGGCACGCTCCGCGGCAGGCTGCTGCTAACCTGAAAGGTAGAGTTTTTGTCTGAGCCGGGAAGCACAAAGGCAGAGGTTATTGGTGTCAAAGAACTTGCAGATGGAGAGGCTAAACTGCTATTACATTTTTCTTAGCAGAGGGGAGTTCAACACCGGGAGGAGGGAAGGGGAGAGCTTCGGCGGGGAAGGCGCAGGCTTGGAGCCGCAGCCAATTATTGCCGGGCAGGGTGGGAGGAAGAGGAGGAAGACGATGGAGATGGAGGGCAGGTGGGAGGCCGGGGCGGGGGGGCTGAGGCTCAGGGCGCGATTCATCGCTGCCGCTGATGGGTCGCAGGAACCTGGCTGCTGGCAGGGCTGGGCTGCAGCCCTCACCTTCCCACCTGTAAAATGGGGACGTCACTTGGCGCGCTCCCCCTAAACCCTTCCGTCGGCGCCGTTCCGGCTGTAAAAACCCTCTGTGGGGAACTCATCCGTGTGTATCTATAGCCTTACCTTGTGGCTGCTTTTCCCGAAGATACCCCAGGCAGGTGAGGGCCTGTATCCAAACCAGCCTTTATCCGACTCCCGTTGAGAGCCTTCCCCAGCTGGCTCTGGTCGTGGGGCAGAGCTCGGGGCTCCGGTCCCGCTGGACCTCCTGGACCGGAGCACAAGGGCTGTGCACGTGCTGCAGCTCGCTGCGGGTCTGACACCTTGAGCACCTGCACTTATGGGTGCTCACCCCGGCACCAAACGGGTTCTTTTTGAGACGAATGCAGTGGGCAGCGTGCAGGCAGCTGGCTGGGCTCCGGGACCTGCCGGTGCAGCCCTGCATCTGCTGGAGATGCCTCGTGTGCTCGGGATGCGGATGCTGTCACTGCCCGTGTGGGAGGTGATCGAGGTGCTGCTTGAGGAGCATCCTACCCGCACCCAGCAGAACAACCCGGCTCTGGCAGCCATGTGCCGGCATCGTCCCAGCAGCACCGGGCTGTGATGGGCAATGGGGGACAGTGCCATTCCCAAAAAAAGGGCATTTCCAACGCAGCCTCTGGGTGCAGCTTTCTGCCACGTAGCTCCACAGCCCCCACCCCACGGTGGCCCCGGGCACTGCTGCGGTAGCCGTGGTCCCTGCTGTCGGCAGCAGCGGGTGGCACGTCCCTCTGGGGAGTCGAGCAGCCCTGGGGACTTTGAAGCCTTGGTGGCAGGCTGGGCCCCGGGCCAGCCGGGGCCCGAAGGCAGCTCTGTCCCTGGGGGGACAAACCCGGGGCCCGAAGGCAGCTCTGCCCCTGGGGGACAAAGCCGGGGTCCGAAGGCAGCTCTGCCCCTGGGGGGACAAAGCCGGGGCCCGAAGGCAGCTCTGCCCCTGGGGGACAAAGCCGGGGCCCGAAGGCAGCTCTGCCCCTGGGGGACACAGCCCCGGGGCTGCTGCTCGTGGTCCCCGCTCCCCGCCGCGCTGAGATTGATGCGCCGGAGCTGCCTGCCTCCCCTCCGCAACACCTACGCTTTCTAATTGCTGACAGTTATTTACTGCAAAGACCACCAACTCTGACAACTCGTGTCAAAACCCTACAAGAAACTATATCTTTACGTCTTTATTTATTTCCCTTCTTTTCCTAAACAGATCTATTTTCTCTCCCCTCTGCCTGCTGCGTTCCTGCCGGCAGGCGCGCGGTGCCGTGGGGCTCCCCTGCCCCAAACCCCGTCCCGGGGGCTGCGGCGGGCGCGGGGGAGAGCTGCCCTCTGCCCCCCCGCCTCTCCCCGGTCCACGCCTGGCTGGTCGCTGACGGACGGGTGCAAGCCGACGTCGAGCGGATCCCACCGCACGCCTGCTTGTTTATTTGCTGTCTCTCAGCCTCTCGATGTTCAAACATAATTGGTTCTGCTCGGAGCGGTAAACAATGATGTGCAATGCATCAGCGAGCCCTAAACGGCACCTACGTGCAATTAAAATAATTGGGCGCGTACCTAGCTCTGATTTCAGCGCTCCCCCCTGTTGCTTTTCTCCCTTCATCTCCTTTTTCTTCCTCTTTTGTTCCGTCTCGGCAGCCCACCGCGCGCCTCCCCGCCTGGCTCCTCTCGGAGCCGGTGCCAGCGCCGGAGCCTTTTCTCCGGCCGGCGCGGTGCGAGGCGGTGCCCCGTGGAGCGGGGCGTCCGGGGCCGCTCGCCTCGGCCTCGGCCCGAGCGCGGGATGAGTTCTCCAACGCCTGAGCGAGATGATATTCCAGCCCAGGCCCGTGAAATATAATGAAGGCCCAGGGGACTGTACCAGCTCCTTGGTTAAAAATGATGCTGTTATATTTAGACAAGGTAACTAGAGGCCCCTCTGGACAGCCAGGAGTACAATTTTTTTGTTTAATGATTCCATAATCTGATATAATATCGGGCCTGTAAGACATAATGAAGACCTGGGGGAGTTTACATCTTTGCAGCATTAAAGGGCCTCTGCTCGGGGACACAGACAGGTGGAGGTTTGAACTTTGATGCAGTCAAACATGTTTTTCTCTGGATTTGTTTGACATGATTGAGAGGGAGCCCAGCAGCCGCGGGGAGAGGGGAAAATGGTTGCAAATGCAGCAGTGCTTAAACCAAACCCAGGCAGCCGGTTTGCTCGCGCTGAGGGTGGGTGTCGGGAGAGCTCGGGGGGGGCCCGTGCGGGCTCTGCGGGGCTGCGGTGTGCTGGGATCTGCGTGGTCGTGGTCATGGTCGTGGTCGTGGTCGTGGTCATGGTCATGGTCATGGTGGTCTTCAGGTGGCAGCGATGCAGGATGGCCGTGCCTGGCCGCAGGCTGCGAGCAGGGGCGGAGGGAGGGGAAAGGCGCAGCCTTGTCTGGAGGGCGAGGGTGCTCCTACCTCCAGCCAAGGCGTGTTTTTGCAAACACCTTCCATGGAGCCTCACGCAGTTCGAGCCCTGCCTGGGGATGGCCGCGCCTGCAGCACCTTACGGTGATCAGCCGGGAACAGCGTCACCAGTCCCGGAGGTGCCGCGGCTTGGCAGAGCCGCGCTGACCTCCTGAAGTTTGGCACGGCAGAGCGGCGGTTTGTCCGGCTACACCCCGCCTCTCCCACGGGTGAAGCCCAGGCTGCCCCCTCGCACCCCTCCTGCACGCGGCGATCTCCAACCCCGTGCAGGAGCGCGGCGTCGAGGTGCTTCGCCGACGGGACCAAAGCTGCTGAGGAACACGCGCGCGGCAGAACCTGCACCCCGCTTTTCCAAACGGGGCGATAACGGGGCGCGGGTTATTTGGTGACCGCCACGCAACAGGGGTGACGTTTGCCCAAAACGCGCGGCAACACTAAACGTGTCCAGGACCAGCATCATCCGTAAATCTCTCCTCTGTGTCCGTTTTGGAGCAGATCCTTGCTGGAGGGCTTGTCCCCCATCCCGGGGACCAGCGGCAATGCTTCCACGGGTGCCATCGTGCCTCGGTGAGGAGGAAACCCTCCGGTGAGAACCCGCTGGTGCGGAGCTGGACGTGCTGGGCCCTCCCCCGCTTTGCGCATGTCTCGGTTTCAGTGCCGGGAGATAACCTAATCCCATTTAGGCTTGGAGAGCTGGCGGATTCCTCCCCTGGGAGCCAGCGCGCGGCGGGGGGTGGTCTGTAATGAATTCCTATCATCCCGGCACAAAGGTAGCTTACAGGAGAGCTCGCTGCAGAAAATATTAGGGTCGCTGCCCTATCATCCCTTGGAGACATCCGTCGTAGATAAGTGATTCCTGCCTGCTGACAGGCAGGCGGCCCTGGGAGGGCAGAGCCGGCCTCGCGTTCCCCGGCTCTTTCCTCGCTGGAAAATGCCTTTTCTGCCAAACGAAGGGGTTTAAAGCCCTGCTCGGGGCCGCATTCGCCTGCATTACCCGCATGAACGGGCGTGCAGCCCCACGCGGGCATCGCTCTGCGGCGCCGGTTCCCCTTGCGCCCTGGTTTGTTATTTATCCGCATTCCGGCAGCTCCTCGGGGGTCCCATCACGGGCGCGAAGACCCTGCCCCGGGTCCTGCCTTGGCCTCGCACCACCCTCGGGGGCAGCTCAGCCCGTGGATGGGAGCGTGGGACGATGCTGCGGTCGCCCCAGGGTCCGGGGGGATGATGCTGGTGCAGGGGAGCCGTGCCAACCCTGGGGAGGGGGCTTGGGGAGTCACCCAGGGGGTCCCTGTGGCAGGGGGGCCCCCGGGAGCCATGCCACCCGCCGGGGCCCGTTCCAGCTCCCCGCTCTCCCTCTCCTTTCCCCTTTATTTATTTAATTTATTTTTCCTCTGTGGAAAATGACGTAATGAAACCTGCCCCCTTCCTCGATGGGCTTTAATATGGCTCCGTGGCTCGGGCCGGGATGTTTCACCTCGGGAGCTGCCAATCCGTCTCTGTCAAGCTGTCAGCCCCGGCGTGTTTGCGTGTTGGCTGGAGCCGCGCTGCAATTCAAAGTGGATTAACTCTTTGGGCTGCCCTCCCCTCCTCCCCTTCCCATTCCACTTGGGTGGGTTCAGGCCAAACAGAAAAACGCTTTTCCCCTGCGCTTTCCATATTCAAAAGCTCCCCAAGCGCAGTCGGGCGCCCGTGGGGCGGCTCTGCTCGCCGGGATGGCAGCGGGGGCTGCATGATGCTCTCGGTGCCGGGGCCGGGGGGGGGTTCGGGACCTGGTGCAGGGTCGGTGACGACGGTGGGAGAGGGACCGCGTGCCCGGGCTGCGTGGCTGCGGCACCGCGCCGCGTCCTTGCCGCAGCCGTTACTGGGGCGCTTCTGGGAACGGCTTGTGCTGTCCTGGGCAGGGATGGAGGGTCCCCCGCCAGCCCAAAGGGGCGAAGGGCTCGGACCCCCCGCAGAGCCCCCGGCTGTTTAGCTGAGCTGGTGCTGTTTCTTCTCAGGGGGCTGGGGGGCTATGGGGCTGCAGGGCT
>VYZW01041428.1:0-11169 GCA_013401315.1 Balaeniceps rex | reverse complement strand
GGATATGTTCTCATGGCTCCCAGGCAGCCCGTGTGTTAAACGGGTTTTTTTTTACCTGTTATGCAGCTTAGCAATGTTGTTGTTTTTACCATGTATAATCCCATGTATTATTCAATTAATTCAATATGTTGTAGCTAACATGCAATTTATAACCACCACTTCACCCGATGGTATCAAACAAATTCACACTGTGCGTCAGTCCATGCCACAAGTAGTACGAATTGTGTAGATGCTCTTTTCTGACCTTTTCTAAATAGCTACTCTTTTTCGTGACCAACCCTGGATCCTGAAGAAGCAACCTTTGAGCCACGGGGTGGTGTGAGGGACGAAATGATTAAACATTTGTCTCAAAGTTTGTCCACAAGAAGTTAACGGAATCTTCTAAGAAAACTGTGCGCCAGCCTGCACAACCACAAGGACAACGGCAGGGGTCATGGCGGCATCATGCTTGGTGTGGGCGACTGGCTGTGGGCGTGTGCACGTGGATGGCGTGTGGGACCCCAGACATGGGGGGAGAACTCAGACATGGGGTACATGCCGTCGCCGTGGGGTACGTGCCATCGCCCTAGGCAAGCAGGGTGCAAA
The DNA here is from genome assembly GCA_013401315.1 of Balaeniceps rex. NCBI lineage: Eukaryota > Metazoa > Chordata > Aves > Pelecaniformes > Balaenicipitidae > Balaeniceps > Balaeniceps rex. The sequence continues at coordinate 10,584 of VYZW01041428.1, read as the reverse complement.
AGGGAGTTCTGCGCAAGCGTGGAGTTGTTGCCTCAGGCACACAGCCTATAAAAGGCCATCAACCCAAACCCCGGGGAGCGAACCCCCCATCACCCGAAGACACCGTGGGCGACCCCCCTCCACCACTGGAAACTCCGTGGGCGGTCCCACACCACTGAAGACCTCCAGAACGCCACAGATCCAGGGTGGTGACTAGTTGTGCTCTATTCTGCACTCTTGCTTTATCTTCCACCTTTCCTTCTTTCCTTTCTTTCCTGTCACTGTTCCTCTTTTTTTTTTGAGAGTGCACGAGCGATTAATAAAAGGGTAGACTCACGACATCTGACCTCGTTTGTGTCTTAATCTCGCTCGAAGGGATCGAACTTGAAATGAGAGGTTGGTCTAGCTGCACCTAGCCTCCCAGATTTCGTCTGAGGTCAGTTAGAAAGCAAGGGGGCCTTCCTCTCATCCAAATCGGATCCTAACACCTACAAGACAAGAAGGCCCTGAAGAGATGAGTAAGGGCTGTATGCTCATGGAACTCAGGAAAGACTGTAGGGAGTGACTGGTCGTCCCTGTTGCAAAGAAAGCTGAATTTATCTCGGCACGAAAGGGGGCTCTTTGTCTTAGATAAACGGTTGTATCAGTTGGACAGATGAACAGATGCTATAATGTCTCTGAGTTAACCAAAACAGCCTAACTGTCTTCTTAAGTCAGCCAGACCAGCAGGAGGGGGGAAGGATGTTATACACAGCTCAACCCCGAACAGCATGAAAACTGAACAATCAACAAAAAAAAAAAAATTTGAAGAGAGCAACGGGCTTCAGCTGGTTGTCAACCCATGTATTTCTTCTTGGAGATTCGGGATACTCAAAATAGTGATTGTGAGCATATTCTACAGATCAGAAATGTCTCTTTATGTCAGTTGAGGCTGGGGGTGGCTACTGTGTAATTTTCAAACTTTAGCTGGGAACTGGAGAGGAGGAAGAAGACTGTGATAAGAAAAGGAGAAACAAATACCCACTAAGACTATCATACTCTTCAGGATGCTGACCATCACATCGTTTTCACCACTAGCATACTGGTTGAGGAAGAATTATGTGTCTGCCTTAGAACCCAGAGGAACATTCAACAGGTGATCTTTCAAAAAGATCCATCCTTTCTTTACTCTTTTCTTTCTGTTAGATAGCTGAAAATAGCAATAAGAACTAACGTTATCCTTTCCTTCCCCGGAATCATAGAATCATAGAATCATAGAATCATAGAATGCTTTGGGTTGGAAGGGACCTTTAAAGGTCATCTAGTCCAACCCCCCTGCAGTGAGCAGGGACATCATCAACTAGATCAGGTTGCTCAGAGCCCTGTCCAACCTGACCTTGAATATTTCTAGGTATGGGGCTTCCACTACCTCTCTGGGCTACCTGTTCCAGTGCTTCACCACCCTCAGTGTAAAAAATCTCTTCCTTATTTCTAGCCTAAATCTACCCTCCTTTAGTTTAAAACCATTAGTCCTTGTCCTGTCACAAGCCTTGCCAAAAAGATTGTCCCCATCTTTCCTATAGGCCCCCTTTAAGTACTGAAAGGCCGCAATAAGGTCTCCCCGCAGCCTTCTCTTCTCCAGGCTGAACAACCCCAACTCTCTCAGCCTGTCCTTATAGCAGAGGTGCTCCAGCCCTCGGATCATTTTCGTGGCCCTCTTCTGGACCCGCTCCAACAGGTCCATGTCCTTCTTGTGCTGAGGGCTCCAGAGCTGGATGCAGTACTGCAGGGAGTGTCTCACCAGAGCAGAGTAGAGGGGCAGAATCACCTCCCTCGACCTGCTGGCCATGCTTCTTTTGATGCAGCTGAGGATACGGTTAGCCTTCTGGGCTGCAAGCGCACACTGCTGGCTCATGTCCAGCTTTTCTTCCACCAGTACCCCCAAGTCATTCTCCGCAGGGCTGCTCTCAATCGATTCATCCCCCTGACTGTCCATCTCTCTCAGACTCTCCTTGACATGTTCTGTGCTCCAGCTACCTAACCATTTTGATGTCATTCTGCTGGACTTGCTGCAGTCTGCTTATGTCTTTCTTGTACTGGGAACACCAGAACTGGACATGATACTTCAGGTGTGGTCTCACCAGTACTGAATATAGGGGAAGAAACACAGCCGATGGTTGGCCTTCTTTACCACAAGGACATAGAGCTGATTTGTGTTTGTCGTGGTTTAGCCCCAGTCAGCAACTAAGCACCACGCAGCCGCTCGCTCACCCTCCCCCTCCCCGGTGGGATGGGGGAGAGAATCGGAAGGGCAAGAGTAAGAAAACCCACGGGTTGAGATAAGAACAGTTTAATAATTGAAATAAAATAATAGTAATAATAATAGTAATGATNCGGTTTATATACTGAGCATGACGTCATATGGTATGGAATAGCCCTTTGGTCAATTTGGATCAACTATCTTGGGCTGTGCCCCCTCCCAACTTCTTGTGCACCTGGCAGAGCATGGGAAGCTGAAAAAGAAAGTCCTTGACTAGTCTAAGCATTACTTAGCAACAACTAAAACATCAGTGTGTGATCAGCATTCTTCTCATACTAAATCCAAAACACAGCACTATGCCAGCTACTAGGAAGAAAAGTAACTCTAACCCAGCTGAAACCAGGACAGTGTTGTCCTAATTATTGTCTGCCAGGACCCTCAATTCTTTCCTGTAAAGCTGCCGTCTGTGCAGATAGTGGAAGTCTGTATTGTTACATGGGATTATTTCATATTAAATGCAGAACTTTACACTTGACTTTGTTGCTCTTCATGACTGTACCCACTGAGCAGCTTACCAAAGTCTTTCTGAGCAGCAGCCCTTCCTGCCAACACCCCCTCCAGCTGCCAAATGGATATGAACCATGGATGACAACATTTTTTTCCAGCTGTCCACTCATGCATCACCCACCTTGTTAAATACTTATGCAAGCTGTATCTCACCAAATTGGCTATAGCATACTATGAGAGACTGTGTCAAAAGTCTTGATAAACCTAAAATAAACATTTTACGTCATTTATGTTTTTGTATTCTTTGGATAAAAACTAGGAGAAAGAGTCATAAATTCATCTAGGTTAATGAGAATTAAGTGATGGCAGTTTATGATTACTTTCTAACATATCAGATGTATTTCTCTTTGGATTAGTTTTTCTAAAGAAAATTTATGAAATGAATCTCTATTTAAACTTAAATAGTCCCTAATGGGACTTAATCTATAAATGCATACATTCATATCCACAATCAAAAGAATTAGATAAAGAGATTATTTCTACTCTTGGACAATGCCTATTTCAAGCAAAATCTTAGTCATTCAAAGATTGGATTTAGTGTTTAACTTCAAATTCCTTTAGATTTTTGTGTTACCAAAGCATGTGACTGAAGTGTCCTCATATTATACAAGCTACACATCAATTATGTGTACATTGTTTCTGTGGAGAACACAGAGAAATTGCTGGGTAAATTATAATGTCAGCCATGATGTTTCTTTATTTGAACCTCTAGAAGTTGGGTTTTTTTCACTGTCTAAAAGGACTGTCTGCAACACAGTAAAGGAGAATCCTATTTTTCAAGAACTTAATCTAATTCAATTTTAATAATTCTGAGGGCAAAAAAACCTTCCTCCTCCCCCAGTACAAACAGAAGTACTGACAGACTTTTAAGTGGACCAGATTCTACTGCTCCTTATATGATGGTCTTTATAGTTCCATGTGAAAAGGCAAGAATTTTGGGTTTGATACCTTTGTTTCTGAAGAGCTTTCACTACATTTCAATAACATATTTGGAAAGATATTATTGCATTTCATCCGATTCATTATAGCCAATAAAACTGGAAAAGAATATGAGATAAGCTACCCACTAAGCTGTAAAGAGACCTTTTTCAAAACTGGTTATATGATCTTGTTCATCATCCATGCTGTGGAGTGAAAAGTGTTTCTGTATAGTTCAGTTGGTGCTAGGATCAAAATAGTTTATCGTAAGAGACTATTTTCTCCTCACCTTTTGTATTTCTTTACCAGTATGATATTTGACAGTAGAAAGCTGTTAAGACATACCGTGCACAGTGAATGAGAATGATTTACTGGGTAAAGAAACACACAGACACTCTTCTGACACACTATTAAATTGAAGTAGCTAGTTTCCTGCACAGACACACACACATATACTATATATACAGATGCAATCTCTTCTTCAGCTAGTAAAAAAACCTTCCCTTGAACTTTTTTTTTATTTTGACAAAAGCTTCCTTTTTTTCCTAAGTCTACAAAGTTATCAGTTAGACAGGCAAGTATAAGTAAGCTAAAGATTTTACTTTCATTTTTGTATAAAGGACATCTTGTTATGAATTAACAGCGATTTCATCTAAAGCTGCAAAAGTAAAACATATCATTGTTTCTAATTGACATACAGAAATATATAAAGGAAAAGAGTTACTTTTTAATATGCTTTTATAGTACTTTAAATAAGTGTACTAAGATAATTTAGCTAAGCAAAACAGAATACATTATGTGTAAGGTTACCTGGATTCCTTTGGAAGCAAGGTACTATATGTATGTCTATCAGACATTACAATGGTTAAAAATTACTAAGGCATATCTTTTCCTTTTGATGTATCTACTAGAAAGATGTAAGGACATGATGTATTCCTTTAATCCAAAATCTCTCAAAATAAGAGGAATTTAAGACACTGCAGTATTTCTCTTGCAAAGGTGAAATCCATCCATTTTGGCATATGAAGGTGGTTAATAACTGGAGAATAAGCTGGAAAAATTCCTTCCCTCCACCACTTGGAGCAGATGAATAAACAGAATAAATGGATGCCTGGGTATGTCCTAGAACAGGTGAAACACTCTCAAGACTTGGATCAAAATTAGCTTGAACTTTCGTCCCATATGTTTGAAAATGTGTGTTGAAAAGAGATGAAAAATGCAATTGCAAGTATGGAGAAAGACACACCAAGAGGTATGATGTTCAGGCTTCCTCCAGTTCTGTTCTGTAATAGTTGTATTGCCTGCAGACTTGAAGAGCCACTGTCTGCCTGTTTTCAAGGCAACCAGACCAGGCTTCCTACACAGCTGACACAGTGGAATTTAGCAACAAAATGGATATAAATTTCAGATAAACTCTAAGCATTTTAATGTTTATTTCAGGACATATCTGGGTCTGAATTGTTTTCTTCCCTTTCTTTTCCCTTTTTTTTCTTCCTGACCCAGTTTTTTATTTTATGATGCTTTTGTTTCCAGAGATTCAATGTTAGACAAAATGGAAACACAAAAGAAAAAACACAATCACATTACCATTTTTTTCCTTCAAATGAATCATTGCCATTTAAAAACCAAGCAGTTACTCACAATGGCATTGAATCGTCAATAATCATTCATTTCTTCACTCACTCTTAAGGAGGATCAATCTCCCATTGAAGTTAATAATAAGCTGTGACTGTTTTCAATTAAAATAAAATCAGGTGTTTTTAGCATCTGGGTGTCATATATCTATTGAAAATGCCAAAGAAAAAAGATATGTTAATCAGAAAAAAAAAATCTACTGACAAAAATAATCCAAAAAGTATACTGGACATCTATCAATCCAAAAAAGTCCCTGTATGATCATCTTTGTCCTGTCTTGCTCCAATATAGCTTTTCCCATTTCCTTTGGTATGTGTCTGCTGATTAAGTAGAGATTGGGATTAAATGACCATTTTTTCTTTCTAAAAGTAATCACAGTCTTAAATTATTTTTTAAACCACTGAGTATTGTGAATTTTGTGATATGAAGACTTATTCAGGAAGAACTAAACTTCTGCATTAAATCATTTTAGAAAAATAGATTTTTGTTTCCACCAAAACTTTTAATAAAATACTTCAAGGATCAATAGGAAGTAAGACACTTGCAAAAGGCAGCCAGACATTTTATTTTCTTGCCTTACAGTTAAGTCATCACCATTTTACAAAAGTAGTATCATACATATTGATATTATTTATTATACAACTACTGTTGAATCTGGTAGTTCAAATTAAGCAATAATTAAGCTTGACAGAAACATAAACATAGTAAATATTTTCTGTTTTATCTCTCAGTCATTTACTTGAATGAATGTTCAGTATAACTTTTTCACTATGCAGTTTCAGTGCGCTTACAAAATAAATTATTATAAAAGAAAAATAATGAATATGAAAATGCAACAAATCACCTCTTTTATGTATCTCAGAAATTTATAATAGTTCCTTTTGTGATTTCTAATTTCTATGTTGCTGAATAAATCAGTTATATATTTAGGCAGAAAACAACTTTAATATTTTAGCAAAGATCAGATCAAATAATTTACTTCCAATTTTTTCTATTACTAGACAGTGTATATCACAAAGAAGAGTTCATATAAGTGCAGTCAATATATACATATGTACTCTAAAGAAGTAATGGAAATGTGTTTCTTCTTTCAAATCGTTACAAATTGCTTAATTTTCCACATAGGAATCTGCTTTCAAAACATGATTATATTGATTTTAAAAAAAATCAGGAAAGGTGAATGCTTTCATTTAGAAAAACAGTGCAAACCTAGAATATATAGCTGAAATGAAAGAATCCAAGATTGTTAAGAGGAATAAAAACAGAAGCTGTATCTGAGAAATGAAAGATACAGGTAAGTTCTGGTAACACTCTCCTAGTTGAATGTAATGGTGGTCATTTCCTCCACAGCATTTTAATCATGTACTATTATTTATGAACAACTATAGCAATAGTGTTCTCTCAGGCAGCTGTATTTTCCATTACTGCAGTCTCTCCTGGACATTTTATGATCATCTGTGAAATCAGCTGTGTCTGAAAGAAAGCTGTCTGCAGTAAATTTATTTATTTATTGAAAAGTGGTGGAAAGACTTTCTACAAGAAAAGTGAAAAAACCCACCAGGCAGTGCCAGGCTTGTTGCTGCTTTTAAATGTAAAAATCAAATCCTTTTTCAACAAACAGGCTAACAAAAAGAATACTTACAGATTTTCAAGATATTGCCACTGACTTGTTTGACTGACTTGTTCTCAGGCAGTGGAAAGTAACCTGCAGTTGCCTGCAATTACACAGACCAAAGAATACATGGTATGTTTACTCTCAGTTTAGAAGACCTAGAGTCCTTCAGGACTATGTCTGGAGAAGACAACCACCTTCCTCTCTCAGCCCATTCCTATGAACAAAATAAGTTACAAGATGGCATTTCAAATCACTTTTAAATACTGATGTATTTGTTTTCTCTACATATTACCAGTTTTCTAATACAGTTCTGAATCATTCCACAGTTTCATTGTAATAAAGTTCAGTTATACGCAGCTCTATCTAATTCGACATAATTCCTTAAAAGATAATTTTATTTGACCTATATTTTTCTTGTGTTTGTAATCTCATAGGAAAACCAGATGACTTCAGTAGAAGCAGGATTCAACGTGCCAGCCTTACTACTTTCATTTTGAGTATTATATAAATTAACATGGACTAAAGCACTAGGCAAGGTGAGTAAATTAGGAGTTCTTTTTCACTATTGTCCTTTTTCACTGATGCAGAGTAAAATATACTTCAGATGCTCAAGGAATTAATTTCTTTAGCATGTCTGTAAAGCTCTGTAAGGATGGAGATTCAATGACTTTTTTTTTCTTTTTTTCTGTTCCTATGGTTAATTATACTTAGTATAGCAATTTTTATTTCCTAGCATTTAATCTAAATAATATTTTGAAAAAAAAAAAACAATTAAGTTTTTGTTATACCTCAAGTGAATTGTGCATGTGTGGGACATCAGACTTGTCTGGACTTGTTGGTGCTGAATGTAGAGCTCATGCGGAGGTCACCATGAGTCAGCAGGAGGTGGTGAGGTTTTGACTTGAGATGCTTATCTTGCAAAGCAGACTGAGTGATGCCTGGGGTGAGGCAAAGGCCTCATAGCCCGATGTTGCTTAAGCAAAGCTACAAAGACAGCTCGTATGGCTGTACCTAATTTCCTGCCCCCTACTGGCCCATTGGGCCCCACCAACCCTCCAGAATTTACAACCCTTGCTAAGGACCAATCAGCACATGATAATTGACTCAGTCCCACCTCACGAAGAGTATAAATCTGGCATTTAGCGTCCTCCATTTTGAGGATCCGAACCCCAACTACCAGACAGGTCAATGGGCCTGGACCTCTTACCTCCCTAAGCAGGGACACCTCCTTGGTAAGATTTGCGCCTCCGGCTGTGTCGGATGTTACCTGGGAAAGTATTGTTAACACAAGTGCTGAACTAATGACTCGAGCTCAATTTTCTGCAGTTAGTGTATTTATCAACGACAATTCTGAATTTGTTATATCTTTTGCCTTAATAAATTATCTATCTTTTGAACTTTGCAAACCTGTTTCAGTGAAAATCCTTGAGAGGGCTCTGACAGACAAACGTTGACTCTGATAAGCGGCTATACATGCAATCCTTTAGACATAAACCGTTGACCAAGTCTGGGACTAAGACTGGACGTAGCCGCAACTAGACTCCTCACTGAGGAGTCCATCAGCTACCAGCAGTCCTGGCTGACTGGGGAAGTACCACTTGAGGCTGGCAAATGCGACACCCATTTACAAGAAGGGCCGGAGGGAGGATCCGGGCAGCTACAGGCCCGTCAGCCTGACCTCGATGCCGGGGAAGGTCATGGAGCAGATCATCTTGAGTGCCATCACGCAGCACGTCCAGGACAATCAGAAGATCAGGCCTAGTCAACATGGGTTTATGAAGGGCAGATCCTGCTTGACTAACCTGATCTCCTTTTATGACAAGGTGACCCACTTAGTGGATGAGGGAAAGGCTGTGGATGTTGTCTACCTGGACTTCAGTAAAGCCTTTGACACCGTCTCCCACAGCATTCTCCTGGAGAAACTGGCTGCCCATGGCCTGGACAGGCATACTCTGTGCTGGGTTAAAAACTGGCTGGGTGGCCGGGCCCAAAGGGTGGTGTTGAATGGAGTTAAATCCAGTTGGAGGCTGGTCACGAGTGGTGTTCCCCAGGGCTCAGTGTTGGGGCCCGTTTTGTTCAACATCTTTATCAACGATCTGGACGAGGGGATCGAGTGTACCCTCAGCAAGTTTGCAGATGACACTAAGCTGGGAGGAAGTGTTGATCTGCTTGAGGGTAGGAAGGCTCTGCAGAGGGACCTGGACAGGCTGGACCAATGGGCTGTGACCAATTGTATGAGGTTCAACAAGGCCAAGTGCCGGGTCCTGCACTTGGGCCACAACAACCCCATGCAATGCTACAGGCTTGGGGATGAGTGGCTGGAAAGCTGCTTGGCGGAGAGGGATCTGGGGTTGTTGGTCGACCGCCGACTGAATATGAGCCAGCAGTGTGCCCAGGCGGCCAAGAAGGCCAACGGCATCCTGTCTTGTATCAGAAATAGTGTGACCAGTAGGACCAGGGAAGTCATCCTTCCCCTGTACTCGGCACTGGTGGGGCCGCACCTCGAGTACTGTGTTCAGTTTTAGGCCCCTCAGTACAAGAAGGACATTGAGTTACTGGAGCATGTCCAGAGAAGGGCAACGAAGCTGGTGAAGGGTCTGGAGAACAAGTCTTATGAGGAGAGGCTGAGGGACCTGGGGTTGTTTAGCCTGGAGAAGAGGAGGCTGAGGGGAGACCTTATCGCTCTCTACAACTACTTGAAAGGAGGTTGTAGCGAGATGGGCGTTGGTCTCTTCTCCCAAGTAGCTAGTAATAGGACAAGAGGCAATGGCCTCAAGTTGTGCCAGGGGAGGTTTAGATATTAGGAAAAACTTCTTCACGGAGAGGGTTGTCAAATATTGGAACAGGCTGCCCAGGGAAGTGGTGGAGTCCCCATCCCTGGAGGTATTTAAAAGACAGGTAGACAAGGTGCTGAGGGACATGGTTTAGTAGTGGACAGCTATGGTTGGAGTCGATGATCTTAAAGGTCTTTTCCAACCAAATGATTCTATGATTCTATGAGAAGGAGTTTAGAAAGCAAGGGGGTCCTTTTTGAATCCTGTGACTCAACAGGAGGGTTTCTCCAGCCACGTATTAGACTCATACTAATAATGCGACAGCATGCTCTGGCATTTATAGTGGGATATAAACAAAAAGACTTATATACTAAGATTTAGCAATATTAAAAACATCATAAATGTAAATTATTTGTTTACATATAAAATTTTATTTAAAAATTCATATTGTTAAAAGCTACTAATATAATAAAAATATAAATAAAATTACTCCTCAAAAGATCACAGACCTTTCAGGAATATTTTTACCAATACTATTAACAGCCTATGGACTTGGAGCTGAAGTTCTATGGAGTATCACCAAGACCGTGCTCTTAATTCTAGAACTGGAGCATGTCTACAATGGGATGTACAGGATTATAGAATCAAATATCAAAATTCATTAATTTCAAATATATATATTAAACTGAATCAATCCCTTACAGAATCATAAAATCCTTTAGGTTGGAAAAGACCTTTAAGATCATCCAGATCTTAAAGATCATCCAGATCTTTAAGACCTTTAAGAGTCCAACCGTAAACCTAACACTGCCAAATCAACCACTAAACCATGTCCCTGAGCACCACGTCTACATGTC
>VYZW01041427.1:99543-120292 GCA_013401315.1 Balaeniceps rex | reverse complement strand
AAAAAAAAAAAAAAAAAAACCCAAAGGCAAGCTTGCGGTTTCCTGAAAACATCCTTCAAGCTAGTCTTCAGTCTGGCCAACTGAACTACTACAGCAGAAACTGGAATCTGAAGTCTAAGCAGTGATTCCCATACTGTAACATTTGAACTGAGTACCACCTTGCTCACAGCCAAGTAAGGAGGTAGCACTGCCTGGTCAGTGACAGACCTCTTTATGGAAACAAAGGCAATTAAGGGCTTTATTGTGGTGCATGAGCAAAGTGCATTTAGAACCTCCTGGATAAAGTCATTAGGTATAGATCTTGGATAGAAAGCAAGAAGTTATTTTACTTGGTGTTCTTCACTCCAGGTGGAGACCATAAGCTCTTTTAAATACTTAGCTCATGAAAAACTGTTTCACAGAATGCAAAATATTTGCAGGGTTTTTTTATCTGAAGCCTACATTATCTTGCAATACAATCTTAAAAACCTCAGTAAAATAAGCAGTTGCTAAGACCCAAATTTCAGTTACCTCTGAAGTTAGCCCTTTGTTTAGACCGCACCAAGAAACCTCCATATTAACAGGCAAGAAAGGTCAAAACACTCAAGAGAAATGTAAACAGGTATTTGCATAGTTTTTCCTCAAACTTGAATTCTGGTTTGTTTATTTGTCAAGTACATACATCTCTCAGGCTACAGTCCTCCAAGGAGGAATGCCTAAGACAGGACCTGCTAGATATTTGCTAGTCTAACTCTAAGAAGGCAGGCAGAAGGATCTGTTGAAGATGCATGATCCTCAAAACACTCTACCAGAGTAGCAACCAGAGGATGGACCACCACCATCTGTTAACACCATCTGTCTCAAGGTTAAAGATATATCACTAAGTCAATGAACGTTACATTGGCGGGTGTATTTCAAGAGCACTATTTCTTTTTGGAAGGAGTGGCAGAGAGAAAAACAAGCACATATACTCTATGCTTTGGTGCAGCTGAAGTTCTACCTGGAGCAGAAAAGAGGCTATTTGAAGAGTCTCCCGCGGCCACCATGAAACTTAGTCTGAGAACTCTGAATGGTTCCAGCTGCAGTGGTTTCCCTCAAGAGGAGGAAACCAGTGTAAAAGAGTATGCCTTTAGTGACATTGCTATTTTAAGGGACTGTTTTCACACATGATCTTCATGTAGCAATAATTAAGGATGAGAATGCTGACTGCCAATCTCACACAAGGCATGCTTTGAGAGAGCAATAAACAAATTTGAGAGTTAATAAAAGAAAAAAAATCATTCTACGTTGACTGGAATTATTCGATATTCTGCAACAACAATTCTGTTTTCTAAGCATGCTGCAAGACGTCAGGCTCTTCAAGCACATTACTTTATCTCAATAATGGTAGCAGAAAATGTCAAAACCTAGCTTATGAAACTCATTATGATAATATGCACTCTGAAGTGCTGGCAGTCTCCTTTCCCAACAAAGACTGGTTGTTTCTCCACTGTTCATGACAAACCTTCTTATGTCTTTAAAGCACTTGCTTTTACAACCATACTCGCTCAGCTTTTAGAAACTAGAAGTTCAATTACTTAGCCTGAAAGAAGAGGCTCAGAACCAGGGATTCAGCTGGTTCCAGGGAAGAAACAATCAGACAACAGAGATAAAGCTACAGAACTAGAATAAAGGTAGTAGCAGGATCCAAGAAGAAAAAGTCAGCAAGAATATGCTGCACTCCCTACAGGTTTAAGGAACACCCAGACTAAGCAAGCTTATGAGCATTTTCTTAGTCTAAGCAAAGATAATTGCAAATAAAGCAGATATTATATCATGTATAAAGCACAATATAGCAGGTATCTCTAGCTCCTATGGGCACAAGCACATTCAAGAACGTTTCAGAAGTGTCTACACTATTTTTCTTCCACGTCCATAGCTCAAACACCAGGACCTCAAGAGAGAGATCTTCAGGAGGCTGTCCCCAGTAGCCTGCATAATTTGTGTCAGATGGGGGAAAAATAGCAGATAAAACAAAAGAGCAAACACAAGCTTTTGAAAAGCTGATGAGCTAGAGGGTATTCAAGAGAGCCAAGTAACAACGCAAATCGGAGTCCTCTGCAAAAACCCATCACCGCCCTCAGATACTTGCTGCTATGGTATTAGATTAGTCATATTTACATTCCACTGCAGAAGCCGACATGAGCTTTGGGAAGTTCCTCCATTAGTCACGTGTATGGTGACACGCCAAGAAAGGAGACTTGCGATGAATCACCACAAACATAACTTTCTGACTTGAGCAACAGACTGCTTGAATTTTGTTTTTCTAAAAACACTGGTGCTCTCCTCCTTCCCTCCCTCCCTCCCCAGCGCCCTGTGTACCACAGGGTGCCACAGAGCCTTCATGCTGCAGCTGGTCTTCCAGTTGTAGGCCTATGGACCAGGTGATAGAGGTCAGCTTGTCCCTGTCCCACTGCTGGACATTACGTGCCACTCCGTCAGTGGCTGACTAACTGACAATCATAGAATACCCTGAGTTGGAAGGGACCCATAAGGATCACCGAGTCCAACTCCCTGCTCCTCGCAGGACTACCTAAAACTAAACCATGTGACTAAGAGCATCGCCCAGATGCTCCTTGAACTCTAACAGGCTTGGTGCTGTGACCACTTCCCTGGGGAGCCTGTTCCAGTGCCCATCCACTCTCTCAGTAAAGAACATTTGCCTAATGCCCAACCTGAACTTCCCCTGATGCAGCTTCATTCCATTTCCTCATGTCCCATCGCTGGTCACCAGAGAGAGATCAGCACCTCCCCCTCCACTGCCCCCTTGAGGAGATTGTAGACAGCGATGAGGTCACCCCTCATCTTTCTCTTCTCCAGGCTGAACACATCAAGTGACCTCAGCCACTCTTTGTAAGTCTTGCCCTCAAGGCCTTTCACCACGTTGGTCACCTCCTCTGGACACACTCTGTTTCACAGAATCATAGAATCATTTAGGTTGGAAAAGACCATTAAGATCATCAACTCCAACCATTTGATGTCCTTACATTAAGGTGCCCAAAACTGCACACAGTACTCAAGATGGGGCCACACCAGTGCAGTGTAGGGCGGGACAGTCATCTCCCTTGACTGGCTAGCTATGCTGTGCTTGATGTACCCCAGGACACAGTTGGCCCTTTTGGCTGCCAGGGCACACTGTTGACTCATCTTCAACTTGCCATCAACCCAAACCCCCAGGTCTCTTTCTGCAGGACTGCTCTGCAGCCTCTCATCCCCCAGTTCGTGTGTATAACCAGGATTATCCTATCCCAGGTGCAGAATCCGGCACTTGCTTTTGTTAAATTTCATACGGTTGGTGATTGCCCAACTTGGGTCCATCCTTCTGCCTAGCTGCTCATTTTCATGAAATCTGCAAAATTTTGAGCTCAAGGAGGCCTCTCATCTCTGTAGAGCTTACACGAGGTTTGGCGGCCCTCTCGGGGGATGAGGATGCTAGTAGCCATAAGGGCATAAACTCTTGGACAACCAGGCAAAAAGCAGCTTCTCCAACTTCCAGCAGGGAAACTGGATTTTCTACTCCCATGTGTTGTACTCCTTCCCCTTGGGGGACTGAAAACAGGAGGAGCAGAAATATTCAACACCTAACTACAACAGAAGATTCAGAAAACACAGGAAGGCCAACACATTGAAACTTGTTCATGAAACACTTTAAATAACAGAGCAAAGCCATCACATCCCTTACAATTGCTTTTTAAGCTTAGCAGCACTTGATTTCAATCCAGGTTTTGCCCCACCAGCATTAGTTACCTACAATAAAAGACTTCTACTGCTCAGCTCACATTCTGACAGTTATTTTCCAACACGTCGAAGAGGAACAATTTAATCACAAAAAACCTGGGAGAAAAGTCACTTGGTTCTCCATACCTTGCTGTAAGAACTGCCTTTCTAGTTTTAAATGGAGAACCTGGAACATGAAAACCACTCGCTGCGGGTGGAGGAATGTACTTAAAACTGTACTCCTCCTCTCAGCCAGGGCAGAGGTTTGCAGGCAAGATCCCTCTGTGTCAGGCAATGCAGATGGGATGTTTACTCCCACTGCCAAGCAGCAGTTTATAATTAGCCCTGCCTGGAGTCTCATGAAATTAAATCCCACACAGTTGTTTTCAAACCCTGTTCCTCCTATAAGCACCCACCTATCGACGCTGCTTTTCAAGTTTAGTTTCTCTGCAGAGCAAGAGAAAACAAAAAGCTTTGCATGAAGTTCTGTTCAGAATAATGAAGCCCCTTGCTACCTAAAATAAATATGGCCCAAACGCAAATAACAACTGTAAATCAGCCAAAAAACGAAGTTTTGGGGTGGGGGTTTTTTTTTGGTACATCTGGCGAGTGTCTGCTTTCTGCATGTCTGGAGCATTCACTAATGTATCTGACAGGAATAAAGTCAGCTAAGCCTCCACTGCAACCAATAAAAAGATTTATTTCTTCTTCAAAAAGATGCATAAGACTACCCTAATAACTATCATATTTATTTTTTTACAGTGATCCAAAAGCTACTTCCCTGAAATTTACTTTATTTGCACCAATCTTGAAAATACAGTACAGAAAAAGCTAGGTAATTATGTGGCCTAATCTTTTTCTGATCTGATTGCTAGAAAATAGTTTTTAGACTAATCTGTGATTTATTTTAATGTTTGAATTACTAAGTATTCCTTCCACCCAAAAATTTAATATTTTAAATAAACAAGGAAAAAAGCCTACAAGATCACATTTTGACTCAAAACTATTCACTTAAATAACTGTAGTCATGTGAGGGTTTTTTAATAGAACATGGTAAAACAAGCCATTTACTGGAGAAGAAAAACTCATATTTTGAAGCACAGGGGAATTCTGCTTGTCTAAAAGTTTGCCATGCACTAGGCAACTTCTGTTACCCCTTTGAGCAGTAGAAAGTAGAAAAACACAATGGGCCTCTAAACATTAGCTATAAGCAGAGTCTTCCAGGGAGGAGTCGATGTAGGAATAAGAGGACAGAACAAATAGCTCTAAATCAGCAGAAAGCATGCAGAAGAACCGAGTCAACCACAAAGCTAGAGAATTAACACGGTGGCAACAGTCCTGCCAAATGCTGAGCTGCTTATCCAGAAATGAGAAGGGGTAAATGGGAACTATGCAATAGTTACAAAAAGGTCTAAGAACTCCCGTGAGTCCCTTCAATCAAGTAGTGAAGATAAAAGCAAATATTTGGCATCTTATTCACAACCTGCCCAGTGACAAGTTGTCTACCACAGTCTGGTTGTTTTCTTACAGTTTGTAATTCTGCACATCCATAACCAATGTGACCACTTCCCCTCCAAGCGATGGTTTGGATGCTTGGTGATTCTCTTCTGGTTACAACTCTCAGTGGCAAACCAATGTCAAACATGAAATGGCAGAGCCACAGGTCCCAGATCTCCTCCTTAAGCTTAAAAGAGCTTCCAAAGCCCTGTCACTAACAGCAGCTTAGAAAGAGCTAAAGCATTTTCTGTGCTTCGGGGAAAATTGTTTCTTGCAGAGAGTACCTCCCCAACATATTCAAAATATTCAAAACCCGGCTGACCACAGCCCTGGGCAACCTGCAGTGGCTGACCCTGCTGGCGCACAGGGGGTGGGACTGGAAGATCTCCAGAAGTGTCCTCCAGTCTCAGCACCCTGTGGTTCTGTGACTTGGTCCAGTTCTAGTCACTGGTCTAAATTCCTTGTGCTACAAAACTCACGTAAGTGCAGATAAAATAAATCACTCCATCCCTCTGCAATTCTTTTTACCAATGCAAACTGAAATACTTTGCTGTCTCATGAAGTTTGTAAGAGGAAACCTAAGCTACATTAACAAAGGTTATTAGAAGAACATTTGGGTGACAGAAGCATGGCACTTGCATCAAGAAATGACAAGTTTAGGGGCACCTGGATAGGAAGCAGGAAGAGAGGAAAAGCGTTTTGCAGAAAGGGTGGGGTTTTTCCTGAATCAAAAAGGAGGGGAAAATTTTGAAAAATGGGGCAATTTAATAAAGGTGTGAATCCAGACGACAACAAACCAAAAGATATGGGAGATATTTATTTGATTTTCACTCTTTTCTTGTTACCTGTAACTTCAGGAAGGCTTGACCATGCTTCAAGACTGCAAATGCCATATACTACGGTTATTGCTATTTCACCTAAGTACTTGACCTTACCAAGCATAAATGCATTACTAACATCAGTGAGTGTTCTAATAAGGTATTTTCCAAAAAGTAAATGCTAAGCTTCCTCTCATGTAAATTCAGGGACTAAGGCAAAATACAACTGGCAGACAGAAGCATAGTCTTGTCTGCATTCAAGTGCAGCACACCCTTGATGAAGGCTGCAGATGTTTCATTAAATATGGCCTAGCCTTACATTATTTAAAGCCTGCATGTTGGTACTTGTACCTGTAAGTGCTAGGCACACTGAAATATTCAACCTCCTAGGTAACTGCTCTTGAGTTCTTGGTACTATTCCTCGTAGCAGCCCTAAACCACAGAGGCGTCCCTCTGTGCATTAAGCATGAAGTTACCTGATGTCAGCAATGCCAGTCCCCAGCTGTGCAGTGTCACCCCACACCTGGGGCCACCACTGCCTTCTCTTGCTTCAACACAGCACCCACGGAAGCCAGCCCTGTCCTTCTGTCCCTGGGGCAGGTAAAGAGCATCCCCTGCCCCTCTTCCCAAGTCTCAGGTGCTGGTGCAATCACCGTTCCTCCAGGGAGGCTCATGGAGCAGGCACAACAGGCCGAGACACCTCTGCTCTCCACCCATTGTCTCTTCAGAAACCTGTGCCAGGGCTGGACCGGGAGCTCTGAAGCAGTATCAGGAAACCCTGTTCCCAAATCTCACCAAGATCAAGCAGGCAGTATGCACCTACTTCGCATTCAGCCACTTTTGAAATTCTGTCTTGCATAAGACATGTTAGTAGTTAATTTTTTATAAGCCTAAGAAACCAAAATCCTTTAAGTACATGTTGCTTACAGTCTATAGCTTCAAAGTTTAGCTGCTCAATAGACAGGACTTTAAGCTTTCACAAAGCTGACAAGCCTTGCAGCTACTACTCTCACAGCCTAAATTTCCATAACCAGGTGCATTCTTACCACAAGGCTCACATTTACTCATTATGAAAGTTCTCTTCCCTAACTGTTACATCAATCAGACTTTATAGTATGAAAGTGTGTTAACTTTGTTAATATATATTAGATCACATTATACTTTGCAATGTAGTGAGGTAGTGGAATTTTACTGGAGACTTTGGTGTTGTTCATGCTTAAGTAAAAGAAACCAAAGGACAGCTTGGCCCTGTAAATACAGGTCTTTCTTTGTTGGAAGCTTAGAGCTGTCCATGAAGGATAAAAGATACTCCTGGACAACCAAAATAATGCCAGCATCCTAGCCCTTCTAACACCTCTTTGAAACCCTCCCAGCGTCAGCTGGCATCATAGGTAAGTAACTGTAGCAAGACTGACTCCAGGGATGTCTGGATCAATAGCCAAGCAGCAAGAATGCTACAGAAATATAGTTGCTTTGCAAAGTTTTAGTACAATTAGTAATCAGTGGTGCGGGTGTTAGTGATTAGTCAAATCATGTTGTACCTGAACATTTGAAGGGTTATAAGAACCCTGTGTAAAACCACATTCAGGGTGCCCCAATTGGCCTGGGACATGAATAAATGTCATGCACATGAATAAATATTTACCCTTGTAATTCTATATTTTGGTCCTAGCCTCTCACTAGCAGACATTTAGCAATAGCTTCAGCAGTTCTTGGCAAGAACCTTTCCGCAGTTGACCAACATCTGTGAAACCTCTTGCTCTGTAGAGTGTACTTCAAAACAGTGGGTATATCACAAGCAGTCAAAACTATACTTTGAAAACTGTGGAGCAATATACACACTGATGGCAATAAGATGGACACCAGAGGAGATGGTGGGGCTGGGAAGGGGCGCACATCCAAGGCCCCTTGAACACTCAGTCTTCTCACATTCATGAACAGATTCATGAACGCTAGCCTCATGGGATAATAACCCAAATCACAGCCAGCACCAAAAATTAACAGTTAAATACACTGGAAAGACTACGATGGCGGTTATCAAAAGATTAGTCTCAAATTTAAGAAACCTGTTTTACCCAAGCAGGTTGCAAACTCTTCGGTATTGTATAATTTAATAAATTCATTGGTTCTCTTGAAAGTAACTACAACTGGCATCAAGTAACCTAATGCTATTTTATCACCAGAAGTTTATCTATACTCCTATTCAGATAATAACATTCTAAACTCTCTTTGCACTGAAAACCTCTATATGCATCTGTACAGTTCAGTACCCTGCCTGGCCTTATGTGGAGGAAGGGAGAAGTGTTTTCAGGGCAATTGTGTGATCTCTTGAGCCATGACTTCAAGACTTGCACGCTTTTTCTGCTCATTGCAATATTCAGTAAAACACTTTACATAGGGATAAACAGATGATAGACTGGAGGCTTCCCTCCCCACCAAATGGTCAGGAATCACCAGCATTTTGTTTTGTATGCATCCTTATTTGCTCATACTCTGCACCTCTGGTAGCCTCTTGGATTGGGGCAGGGAGGGACAGAAGGAAAAGCAGTCCCAGTGGGGGCTTGGAGGAAAAGGGAAGTGCAGCAGCAAGGCTCAGCTGCAGAAAGGTTAGGGAGGTCTGCGCTAGATGAAAGATGGTAAAATTTTAGCACAAGGAAGAAGGAAATACTAAGAAATCAAGATTTGTGATCTGGCAGCCAGTGAAGTAAAAGCTCCAAAAATTCAACAGTTAGAGTTGTAACTAATCCTCACACTGATCAAGGAAAAAGAATATAAATTATAACTTATGATGAACAAGTAAATTGTTCATTTAGAACAATTTATGAACAAGTAAATTTCCATTTAGAAATTCATTCTTTAAAACAAAATTTAGTTGAAATATACATTTGCAACATGCACAGATCTAAGTCAAGAATACTCTTATTTTTCCAGCAGTACACCAAAATGATGGCTTGTAGTAAGCAGGACTCTTTTATGTCTGCTGGTACTTGTAAGCAGACAACTTCATTTCACAGCCTGTTTATTTTACCTTCCTCATCAGAAGTCTTACCAGTTCAAAACAATTTGTATACTAATAGCAAAATCAGAACAAAATCTGTAATCTAGTCAGAAACATTAACTGAACAGTAAAATTGACTTTGCTTTTCTACACTCTTTTTCACCATGGCTTGTTAAGCTATGGCTAAAAACATTTTTCAGTCTTTTCAATCTGCATACTTAAAAATAGCTACTACAGCTTTTGCTAAAAGAAAGAAGAGGAAGACTTCGGGTTTTACAATGAGGGTTTCCTGTGGGGAAGGCAGGGGTAGAGGAAACCAGACCCAGTACAGCGGTTTGCAAGTGATTCAACTCATATTTTAACCCATTGCTCTGAGACTGAATCAGTTCTGGCACTAGTCAACTCATTTTATAACAAAACCTATTGTTCTGCTCAAACTTCAAACGTTGACATGTTTCAGTAGCACCAATGACACTTTTCTTCCTGCAAGTATTTACTATTAAGGGATCGAGACAGAGTTTCATTAAGTGACAATTCAGTGAGCCAGGATTTCACAGCTTGTGCTCCACTGCACCACACCAGCATCAGTTTGGAAACTAAAAAACTAAATAGATTAGTTAGAATTCAACTAAGTGACATCAACGGATATATGGCAAGCCAGAAATGTGGCATAGGTTTTGTCAGATGAGGGTTTATTTTGTTGTCATCAAAAAAAAAAAAAAATTTCTTTTTTTACTTCCCATCCTTCATTATCATTACTTGAGGAACAAGATAAATCTTCCCTTTTGTACCAAGGCTACATTCTTAGTCATTCCAATGTGTTCATGTGCTTAGCAAAACATCTGGAATGCATTCACAGTGAAACCTTAAGCACTTCTAATTCAAGCGCATCTTGTGAAAGTACTTCTATTCTGCTATGTTTAGACAAAAACTTTTATCAAGAATTCTCCATGTCCGCCCTGAGAAATAGTTTGACCATCTCCACTCTGATTCTGTATCACCTTCTAACGCAAACTGGATTTTATATTCTGGTGTTATCACTTGCAGGCAGCCATTACACATGCCAGACTTTAGTCTGCACTATACATTTACTCATTTTGTAGAAGACCACAGGAAAGCAACAGGAACGGATGGAAAAATTGTCCTCAGGACAGATAAGAATTGCAAGCTGAAGGGAGCCATGCCTGGGTATAGGACTGGCAGTGGAGACAGTGACAAAGACACAATGGAAACACCCAAGGGAAAGGAGTAGAAGAAGCAGTGGACAGGGAAGAGGCAGAGAGTCAGAGAGGTCTGGATGCAGAGAAGTCATCAGCTCGCTACAGCCATAAGCTTCAGAATCACAGCTCTTGCCTGAAGTTTTTTGGGGAAAAAGGTCCACATCCCTGCTTAGTTAGCACTGTAAAGAGCTGGCCTTTACCGAAGGCCAAAATAGCAAAAATGAAAGATGGAAATTTTTGTGAAAAGGGGCAGGGGATGTCCTAAATCAGACTGTAAACTTGGTCGCTGAGACAAGCAGGGACAGCTCTGATCCGAAGAAGTGATATCTGTATAACCGTTTGTAACGTGTAGGGAGGGAAAGGGCAGGGAACAGTTGGTGAAGTAACTACCGAATTTGGGATTCAATTGCAAGATGCCTGGCATCCAGAATGTACTGAGAAACACAGAGGCAGGCAGAGATTTCTGGCATCGAAGAGGGAGAATACAGACAGGCCTGGATAGCTGGAGGTGAGGGAAGAAACAGAAGATTGGAAGATAAAGACAGAAATATAGAAAAATATAGCCTTATCCAAAAGCTTTCCACATAGGCTTCCCCAAACCTTCCCCCCAAATCTTATCCTGAAACTTATTGTTTCTAAATTTAAAAAGGACTTGTGTGCCTCCAGAGCTGTCTGTTTTGTCCAACAATAGCATCCTACCCGACACATTTGCCTCAGTTATTTTTAATTCACCACATCACGCTACTACTACTGTCACCACTAGCCCCTTCCCTCTTCATACAGGTTCAATATTTTCCGCCAAATCATAGGGAAGAAACAAGTGGTGGCAAAATATAAGTCTAAACACTGTAACTCCATTTTTTCCAGATAGAAAAGGTTTAGAATGTAGTATTTTTGTGGCAGTAATAAAAACAGTAATACTGCCCATATTGCAAAGTATAACCAGACTTGCAGAATTGGCTGTCCTGGAAATATCAGAGTTTAACAAATGCTTCACTTTATTTTTCCTTCAAAATATTGGACTTCTTCACAAACAGAAAAGATGCAAGCAATATTTTCTGTGGTTAAGCAAAAAAGCATACAAAGACAGTTTTACAGTTAAAATCTGATTTTTACTGATGACAGTTTTACCAAGGAAATTGATGGGTGTTTAATCAAAAAGAACTTCTGCTTCATGGAAAGATTAACTTATATGCCAAGTCATAACCATTTAGCTGATGAAAGAACAACTGCTACCCTAAAAACAAAGTTTGATTTTACCTAGATTAAAATGCCTTGGCTCAAACTGAAATCAGCTTTGCGGATACTTTACACTCATCAAGAAATGTGATGTCATTACTTGTGAAAAATTTCGAAGAAAACAAGAGACCCAATGGGAGTTTTACAAGACTCAAGCTATGAGGAAAGTAGATAGAGCGGAATTCACATCTGCAATTAAGTAAGTTACCTCAGTCAATAGGTTTTCTTTTACAAGTACAGTTAAAGATGCCATTTCTTAGACATTTATAGTATGTGGACTCTTCACAGGTGACTGAAATATGTATAAAGGAAACCAACCGCATTCGTTATACAGCCAATGATGTTATGAGACCTGACTTAAAAAATAAATGTTTTCTTTTAAAACTATCCTTTTCCCAAAACGTGTTAGAATGATTCCTGCATTTGACATGTTAATTATGTATTTTAAAGGAACTGTTCTGTATTTAGAAAAACTGTTCTATATTTAGCAAATCTATTGTAAACAGGCACTATGCCACGAAGAACTAAGTTCTTGGACTGTCACGAGAATTTGCCTTATGACTTTTTGGAATTCTTCGTAGAAAATCCTCTGGATCCTATTCTTCTGAGCTCCCCAGTCACACAAATGCAGAGACTAAACCAATTGAAAAGGAGTTCGTGATGAGTATCACTGCAGTAATTTTTTTTTTTTCCCCAACATGTGAAAAATGTGCTTTCCTGTAGCAAGCAGGGAAATCTTTCCCAGACTAGAATTTGCAAGCATATAGAGAAAGCAAGACTTCTTTTTTAATGAAAAAGAAAACTAAAACTAGTTTTTATGATACCAAGCAACCTTCCAAACACAAGCTTTTGCACTATTGATCCCAAGTCTGCAGAAAAGCTGACTCAGCATTGTTGCTGCCACTATGTTCTTTTGCAATGCGGCACAGAGACCTCCTGCGGCAGCCAATAAGATAGAGACAGACAGGCAAAGGGCAAGACACGCGAGCTGGAACACTGTTTCTCTGTATTGGGAATACAGAGCAGGGCCTGGGCAGCAGCAGCTGATAACATGGTGGGACCCCTGTTGACCAAGGAATAACATACTACGTACCATGCTGGAGGGAGCTTGCCGTAGGATTCACAGCAAGGCCAGGGATAATACCAAGACTCTGGCAGTATGGTAAATCTTGGGAAATATTGCCTGGGAAGAATGAGAATTCTGCATGCCCCTGTCCTAGATCCTGGGACTTACTCATGCTGAACAGAAAAGGAGAGGGTATGACCAAGTCGAATGGAAGGCCCTTCAGAGATGCAGCATTGCCAGCTGAGGAGTTGTGAGTACAGGGCAGAGTTGGAGTTTGGTTCAACCGTTGCCTTCTCCTGCCCCAGCCTCCAGACCACATACTGTTCTGACAACCCATCTGAATTCACTGCACTGGGCGGGACTGGCTGCTAGCCTGGCAGCAGGTGCAGCTAATCAAATTTATTGGGCTGTCTGGGTAAGGTGGCCAGGCACCACTTGGCCCCATCTACATCGTGCCCTAATGGATACTGGTACCTTATTGCCCTTGTGTAGCAGTGATGAATGAGTAGTTATTCACAGAGTAAGAGGAGAAGACGCAAGCCTACCTCTAGTGGAAGGGAGCCTCAGTTTGAACAGACAAAATTGGTACCCCCTACCTGTTGCCACTGCCCCTACTGCCCCACCCTCCTTCAGTTTGTCTTTCTTGACCACCGTAGATGGACAAATGAGACAGGAAGGCACTGGGCTTTTGGTATAGACAGTGTGCTTTGTACAGGAAGGAACCAGCTACAGGATTTTTACTGACTCCAACAATGTTGCACGCACTCAGACAGACCCAGTTGTTCTTCTCTTAGCAACCCAGATAATTCGCTGGAAGAGGTACTGAACTGATTAAGGAGCCGCTAGTAAGATTTAAAAAGTAATTAGTAACTGATTCCTTGGAAAAACAAGGGGAGGGGTGGCTCACAAACACATTTACCTTACAATAGTCCTGTTTGGCCTGTCCAGAAGCATATTGGAGAATGGCAGTTAACAACAGACGTCAGAGCTTTGAATGACGTAGCTGCTGCATTAGCAGCTGTAGTTCCAGGCATGCTGCAGCTCTTGCATGAGCCAGAAGCCAAGGAATATACCTGGTATGTTACAACTGATGCTGCAAGCGCTTTCTATTCAACTCCTCCGGCTGAAGAAGTAAGACCTCAATTGCCTTCACCTGCAATGGTGTGCAGTATGTCTGGGACTGGCTGTTGCAAGGGATGGAAACACAGTCCTACCATCTGCCATGGCATCATCCACAAAACCTTAAAGCAACATACCTCTAGAGAATTTTTCCACTGCATTGATGATCTATTGATTAGAGGAAAAACTCTCAAAGAAGTATGAAGTAATGGGCAGCAGGTAGTCTCTATCTTTCCCAACTTGAACTGACTACTCCGTGGCCAGCAAATCAACAATATGAGGAAGACCGAACTCCTCTGAAACTCCTCTATGAAATGCCCCAGCATATGATAAGTTATATGCTGAAAATAATGAATGGAGTTTGTTTACTGATGGATCCTGTAAAATCACAGCAGGAAATGGGGCTCCAAGCAGCTTGGAGCCCCTCCACAGGGGAGGCTGCCACCTGCAAAGGGACAAGAGGCTGCCATCAGTTTGCAGAAATAATGGCCTTCGGAGTCACCCTGGAACATGCTCAGGAGCATCAGTGGCCCTGAGTATACATATACATACACCTGAGAGATCATTAATGTGGTGCAGAAATGGTTCAAAGATTGGAATCATAACAAGCAGCAGTAAGGAAAACTACTTTCAGCAGCAGAAGAATGGAAAGTAATACAACAACTACTCGGAGAAACATCTACTTGAACACATGGTGTCAATGCGCATATCTGAAATTCAAAGGCAATTTGAGAAACAACATAACCAAGCTGACCAGTTAGGTCAACTTGCCAGCACAGATTCAGGGTGTGGGCACAAAGGAAAGCTATTTTTAGCCAGGTAGGTCCATGAAACTGCTGCTCATGTACTGGGGCAGAGAACGCAGCTTAGACTTCTCTCAGGAAGCCATAGTGCAAGCAACTGGGCAGCGCGAGATCTGTGGAATAATATGACACACATGGAAAGTATGAATGATGAACCAGTATGTGCGATGGGAGAAAGGGAAGTCTGGAGAAGCCTGGCAAGTAGATCAGCCCCCATCTCTCCAGCAACACCAGCCAGTGCAGTGTCCCCACAGTGACAAAGCTAGCAATGGGTTGCTAGAAGCTTTTCTACTTGGCAAGAAAATGTAGGCAGCACTCTAGATGGAACAAACTCATTTGTTGGCATGATGGAACGCAGCCTTGGCTAGATGCAGATAGCCATTTTAAAACTACAGCTGTCCAAGAATGAGGGGAAGATTGTGGAGCAGAGCGGGTGTATCATATTCCGTCTAATCCCCAGGTATCTGGAAAGGTAGAACGGTACAATGGCTTACTTTGAAACTGCACTCCAGGGAAAGGGAACCTCACTTCTATGAAGCTGGTGGGGGGAGCTAGTTAACATAAAAGTAGGAACCCATTACAACAGCCCTACAGAAAACCATATAACCCAAGTTCAGCTGGGTGACAAAGTACCAGCCAGCCCTGAGGACACCAGAATTGAGACACAAGTTTGTGTCCATCCTCCTGCAGCAATTGAAATCCCTAAGGAAGGAGTCCTTATCACTTGAGGACCAGGAATTACCTACTAGGCAGCCTTTGGAAAAGTGATAATGAAATTAAATACATGCTGTTACATATGATAAATAATCTTACTTTACTTCATAAACTATGGCATGTGTTTTGGAGACACAAGATGTATGTCTTTGCAGACAAGATCCATGCCCAAACACTTCCTAGGTACATGCTGCTCAAGAATGTACTGGGCATGAACTGGGCAGGGTTTCAGCAGCAGAGGGCTGCAGGGTGCCCTGTCTGGGAAGAGGCCACGAACTGCCCTGTGCTGCTTACAGTCATGTCATGTTGGCACTGACATCGATGGTGCGCACCAAACCTTCAGCTGGTCAGAGGAGCACAGAATATTCCTGCTTGAACACATGTAAGAAAAAGCATCAGCCGGCAGGGACAGAAGACACATGAGGAGATGGTCTGAGAGACTCACAGAGGGAAAGACTGCAGAGGGGACACGTGGCTGGAGATGTGCTCTGGGCAGGAGAGGTTCCATGCCAACAGGATACATCCCTGTGGCTATGAGCCATCCACATCAGGGCAAGGACACCCCTGAGAGACTGCAGCTGTGGGCCACCCACACCAGGGCAGGGACAGACCTGAGAGACCATAAGCAACCTCACTGGGGCAGGGACGCTGAGAAGCAAAGAAGAGCAGAGGAAAATCAGCAGGAAGCAAGGAGGAGCATCAGAAAGAAACCATCAGGCATACATCCTTCCTGGTCTGCCTGTCACCTCACCAAAGGAGCAGGGGATGGGCTGAGCATAACCTGCAGCAAAAACCAGGGAAGCCAAGATGGGGTGGGTAGGGGTGTTTGGCTTACGTTGAAAGTAGGGAAGGGAGAGGACCTTAGGGGTTTGATTTTCTTTCTCTCAATTCCCAAATCCATGATTAGAAGTTTGTGTTAACTAACAGTAAGCTAATTTAAGTAAAAGTTCCACAAGTTGAGACTGTTTTGCTCGTAACATTCTCTCAAAACATTTTTACTAGACTCCAAAGAGCAGGTCCCTGTGCCAGAGCATGGAAAAGCAGTTTGGCTAAAAGAAAGAAGCTTGCCCCTGGCAAGATTATCTTAACTGATGAAGATTACTATTATTACTGCATTTCAGTAACACAGCTGTCACCCGATGAAATACAAGATGATTGCAGTGAGAGGTTCAAGACAGCAAGAGTTAAAGCAGAGTCCTTTCCCAAAGTGCGGGTGACCCTATCACATACACCAGAGTAACATCAGGAAAATATGGAAATTGGTCTTGGCTGGATAGCAGTAGGCTGAGTCACGCTTAACTCTTGCCAAGTTAAATCACTGTAGCTATGGAAAGCTTAAGGATTGTTGCAGTGACGTCATTTTGATGTAGCAGTGCAGTGGCCATTTTATATGAATAACAACATATAACAAACCTTCTGACCCATTTCAAATTAGAGGAAACAGAAAGATGGAGAAACATGCTGCACTTTTCAAGTTCACACTGCCATGTATGCACACTAGTACTGCTACTAAAATTGTTCAGCAGAAAGTTGTGTTGTTGGGGTTTTTTTGCTTTTCTTTTTAAAATCAGATTTAAAAGGCAAACAGCTCCAGAGCCCACAAAGCAGAGATCAGTCTCCAGGAGTCCCTGCACCACCTCCCTGCCGCAGCTGACAGCTCCATCTACTACATTACAGACAGGCTCATTTCACTGTCTTTCATCCAACCAGTCATTTTTCTCAGCACTGACTTGCCTCAACAAGTAGTCAGGGGCACAAGTGTTTCCTTCCCTTTGCTCATAGCCCTGTAATTACAGCAGTCTTACGAATAAGGGATCTCCGCTCGTAATTCACCTAAGGCTACTGATCTTACAACATAGATACCTCAGCTTCCAGCGTGTATTTTGCTCACCTCCCGGTGTTCACTACCACAACTGTTTCTTATGGCAACTGTGTTTCAATCAACAAGCTCTACTCAATTCTTGTGAAGGATACTTAAAGCATATATTCCTGAGTCCAAACTCGAGATCCTCAGTAAGCAGGCAGCTTTTTGTGCCTTGATATTCCTACAGTAGATAAGGAAAACTTCTGACCCTTGTGCCTGCATGCAGCAGCTTTCTGCCGCTCATCAGGTATGGATTTTTTTGTTTCATTCTCCTTCTGCTGCGCTCTTCATATAAATTGTACAGAAGATCTGCTGCCTAATACTTTTTTTTTGTTGTATTTTGAAGGCCAGATGCCTAGGATTAGACGCTGGGCTAACCTGGTGTTTTTGCAGAGCTAAGCCAGTCTCACACCTCACAGCCAGCCAAAGCAGGAAGCCTCCTGCCCCCACCTCATTTCCACTCTCCGATGCTCGGCCCTGCCGCTCCCTTGCACTCCTTCCGACAGCCCTCAAACACTTCGCAGCGCAAACTCAATGCACCAGATTAGTCACTTGCTGGTTTATCAAGCTGAATCATCTCAGTACAGGCCCCGATGGGCACCAGACCAAACACAGGAGGAGAGAAGTGGAAAGATCCCACTCCTCAGCCCGGGCAAGCTGTTAGACTGCCTATAGAAACTGATGATATAAAAACTCACAGTCGACCTTCCTCTGGATCCAGCCCCAATGATATCTGAATTCCAGCTTTGCCTGACTTGCAGAGCTCATACTTGGCAAATGAGACAACACTTGAATACCAGTTTTGAGGTCAAAATTGCAAGCTCTTTTTCTAAGCAAGCTCAAATAACAAAGTTCACCCTTGCTTATTAATACATTCAAATCCTCAGGATATGTCGAATATTGTCTTAACGCTAACAGTTTTCACATGCCGAAAATGGATGATCCCATAAGAAGTTCTCAGTCCTGAGGCACAGACTGGTCTGCTCGAATTGAAAAAGCAAGCAGACCCAGTGAAACCAGTCACCTCCAAACCGTCATGCAACAGCTGAACTGCTTATGAGGTTAAGATCCTTAACTTTCTATAGCAGTTCTGCAAATTCAGACTACAGACAGCCTACCAACAGTGAAATTAAAATTTTCAAAAGTACGTAATTCAGGTTTTGCTTTTATTTAAGATTGCACCACCACAAAGCTGAAATTCCCCTGAAGGGCCCCACCCTCCCCAGGCTGACATTCTCAACAGTCCTCGAATTCTTAGGCATTTTGTTTAAGGAAAAAGTGTGCAAACTAATTATAAACTATCTACTTGGTTCATATTATCGGCATTAACCAGTACCCAGATAAACTAAACAGCTTTTTAAGAGCAATCTGTTAAAAACGTAGCATCATTTTCCTCAGAATTCAAAACAAACCCCCTGAAGGCAGTTTTTGGCACCTTCCCTCCGGTGAAGCAGAAACCTGACAGACTCTCTTCTGTCAGAAAGTTTAGAAAGACTATTTTTGAGTGACTCCAAATACTTCCACATCTTAAGAGCATCACACCAAAGATCTTACTGTCCATGACCATGAGGACTGCTTGCAGAGGTAGAAGAGCAAGTTTTCCACATAGGTATTAAGATGATATCTAAATGTTAGCAGCCTGAATCACCTGTCAGTTTTAAAGGCAGTTACTGTAAAATTGTACTATTTTTCTAAGAGCTCAGCTTTGCTAACCTAGCAGTTAAGACCACAATAAGGCCACAGCAGAAGAACTGAACTCAGTCATGCTTGATGCCAAACTGCTTATCTGGCATCCTCCATGCAGTATCTACAGCTTCCAGTCTAAGCGAGGAACAGGTATTTTTCCTTCTCTCTTACAGTGAAGAGATAGACATTTAAGTTTTGAAGTGCTACTTTTACAAAGCACACGAAAGAAAATACCTAGGCATAGCACCAAATATGCTTATTAACATAGTAAAAAAGGAAAAAAGTTTCTTAGAAATAAGTCATATAAATGGGAAATGACAGTTTGCGCTGTATATTCCAGTTTAGGAGTCTTCCTCCTGGAAAAAACCCTCAGTATTGGGAACTTGGCTACCTTTCTCCCCCACCCAAACTGTTTCCTTATACCAAATAGCAACATGCTACTACACACACACGGTTTTGATCAGGGTTCAAGAAAATCGTCTCTGACACACACTGAAGCCATGAGAAGCTTCTCAGAAAATACACTGATATGTTTTACCCTGCAGTTTTGCCATAATAATTTTTTTTACAAAGGCTATCGCGTGACAGCAGACTTTCTAGTGAGTAACTATCGGATGCCCTGGAATTGCCATAACTCCGCTTTCTTTCCTAAAATGGAAGCCGAGCTCCAGCAGAGCTCCCCGCTGCCCCGAAACCCCTGCCAAGCCTCCTTGAAGGACCCCCCTGCACCCAAGGGCCCTGCTGGGGCAAGTACCGCGTATTCACCAAAGAGATTAAAAACAAGACAGGGTTTCCAGCGCGGGAGGCGGGCAAAAAGCTCAGGAATACTCTCCCAGTTAGTTAAAAGGGAAAAAAAAAAAAATCCAACCCAACCCCAAACACGAAAACAACCCAAAAAAGGGCTGCAGGGAGAGAACACCGTTTCCCCGCCCCGCACCGACGCGGGCAGCCGGCGCCCGGGGACCCGCCCGGCTCCCTCCCGGGCTCCTCTCGCCCCCGGGGCCGCTCCGCCGACCTCCCCTCCCCGCCTCCGTGCCGAGCTGCAGCGCTCGGCCCCCGGGACGGAGGGCAGGGGAGTGGTCCCTCCCCAAACCCGGCGGGGGAGCAGGGGTCCGCGGCAGGACCGCTCCCCGCCGCCCGCCCTTTCTCACCTCTGACGGGGACCAGGACGGCGAGGAGCACCACCAAGGGAAGGAGCCTCCAGCGCCGCATGGCTGCCCGCTGCCTGACAGCCTCTCCCGGCACCCGCCTCAGCTGCTCCCGCCTGGCCGGAGGGCGGCACCGCACGGCCCCCCGGGGCTGGGTGCGCCGCGCGGAACACGCCCAGGCCGCCGCGCTGTCAGGCCGGGCGCCGTCCCCCCACCGCGGGCGGGGCAGGAGGAGGAGGAGGAGGGCGAGGGCTGCCCGTCCCGCCCCGCCCCGCCGGAGCTGCTCGTGGCGGGGTGGAGCGGGCCCCCGCGGCTCTCGTCCGGGCGCGGCGGTTGGGCGGCCGTTACCCGCCAATGCCGCGCCCTGCCCTCGGGGAGGGCGGGCGGTGGCGGAGCCCCGTTCCCCGGCGGGCTGGAGGCGTCGCGCTGAGGCCGGGAGCCAGGTTTCCCGTATGGACCGGGCCGAGTCCTGCCGGCTCCGGCAAGCTGGAGAAGAAGCAGGGCTTCACAGAATCATAGAATCATTTAGGTTGGAAAAGACCTTTAAGATCATCAAGTCCAACCGTTAACATAGCGCTGCCAAGTCTATCACTAAACCATGTCCCTAAGTGCCACATCTACGCGTCTTTTAAATACTTTCAGGGATGGTGACTCAATCACTTCCCTGGGCAGCCTGTTCCAATGCTTGACAACCCTTTCGGTGAAGAAATTTTTCCTAATATCCAACCTAAACCTCCCCTGGTGCAATGCTTTGGGGCGTGTGGGTTGATGCTGCTCAGCCCTGACCGCTCCTGTGCAGCCTGCCGGCAAAAAAAGAGGGCACCAGACCAATGAGCCCCCAA
>VYZW01041427.1:43988-91656 GCA_013401315.1 Balaeniceps rex | reverse complement strand
TTCTCACAGAAACCACCCCTGTAGTCCCCCCCCCCCCAAAACCTTGCCACACAAACCCAATACAACTATCCAAAGACCTTTCTATGTCCAAAGTCTGTTATGGTTTTTCATAACAGTTCATAAAGAGAAATATGATTTTATAGATAATTTTTTCTGCATACTAATCTACAGTTGAAGAGACATTAGGCAAAAAGTTGTTTAAAAAGTAGCTGTATAGTATATGACATGGATGCCATTCAAACTTTAGTTCCATAATAGAACATGCAGCTTATTGATTAATGAAATAACTTATTTCTCTTATAAGATTTTTTTTTTATCATTATTCTGTTTTATCAGAAACAGAGGGATATTTTATTTCCTGCATAACCCCTTTCAAGCAAATACAGCCTGCAGCAACAACCCTTAACATGTTCTTCCTTGGTTATATGGAGGCTCAGCTGTGCTTTTATGGGTACATCAGCAGGATACAGGAAGGCTGTCAACCAGATTTGTGGTAGTGATACACAGGCTATTTAAGTGCATTAATCTTAATATCTATAACTGTAGATACTCGCTGCTAATTCTTTTCTGAGTATATTTTCTTAACCAATAAATAGGTCTTGAGGAACTAACTTTCCGACAGTTTTCTGAGCAACCTCTTTAGGAGTTTTCTTATTTAATACATGCAACTGCAACCCTTTTCCCTTAAAGACAATTTTGTTTTCTTCCAGAATATCTCACACCAGTAGAATTGGAACAAATAGCCTTTTATTAGGATCAGGTGTTAAATAGCTAGCTGCCCATCATCTAGGGTATTGAATTACTTATACGTAAGTGGTGGTTTTCTTAAGATGTTTTAATAGTTCCTCTAAAAGATCTAGTGATGTCAGAGTAAGCAGGATATTAAGAGGTTGTCTTTGTTAGAATTAATTCTGTGGTATTTTTAGGCTAAGCATACCAAATGTGTGCGGGGTTTATTATTATTATGTGTTTTTATGGGTTCCTCTTCTGTTGGAACAGATTTTTTTTACAGTTACTACAGTGTGTTAAAATTTCTATTATTTATTATTAATTATTTAGATTCACCTTCTTCAATTAAAGATTTGTTTTCTTTAATTCCTGTTTCAGTAGACCATAGTATCTTCACTGAATTCTAGTCAGTTTAGTTTTTTGCTGTCTAGAGAGCTGTTTATAACAGTTTGTCTTCATAATAGTATGGGCTAGAAATACCTAGTCTAGTATAAATGCTGTAAGCAGTCTAGTTGTAGCAGTATACAGTATAGACCTCTACATAGGCTTATCAGCTACAGTGAAAAGCTTTTTTTAAAGATAAACCCTTGTAAGGTATGCTATGGTGTAAATGTATCCAATTTACCAAAAGTAAAGTAGGTCTGCTGATAGGAGCTCTTGATTCCTCTAGTAATATTTACATTTTATCCTAACTGTATAAACCTGTCTTTGTAATTTAACTGCTGAGATTCAGGTTTCATGGTTCACTACATATCTTTTGAAACCTGTTTCTCCTATATCTGCATTTCACTATGAAACCTTGTTTTGAATAGTTTAAGTCACTTCTATTTTAATGTAAATATTTGGCTTAGTGAAAAGAAAACCTGGAATACCTTTCCTCTGCTTCTGGCAGTGACATTTTCAGGAATGAAATGTTTATTCCTTTTGAAAAACCTGCAATGTCCAACTTTTTTTCTTTTTTTCTTCTAAGAACAAAATAATTCAGTTTTAAGATGATAACTTAGTGCTGGTTTTGTATGTTATTTTCCCTGATGTTAAATTCTGTTTGTCTCTGCTCTTCAGACAGGAAGGAAGGAGAAAACTGACTGAAGCGGTTCTTAAACAGGTAAGTGCCACATTCAGTTTATACTATTTGATTGAGCAGCATCCTTCTGAGTCTAAATGAATGCAATTTTGGCACTCCTCCATGTATTACTGGTGTTTTATTCTATAAAACAGGAACATGTGAGTATATGTTTTAGTTGTTCAGGTACTGTTGCCATTTGCTGTATTATCTGAACTTATCCTACTTAATACTTTTGTTGCTGTTTGTATTTTCTCCTCGAAGGAAATATAGCTGACTTTCATAAACTGTTATATTCACAAGGAGTAAAACAAAGTTGGAATGTCTTAATTTTCAGCCACAACGTGATGTTTGTGATAGTCCCAGTACTGACATTGTCTAGACAGTAAAAAAAGGCAGAAGGTTCCTCTGTTCTTGAAAATCTTCCTTTCAAGCTTAAGTCTGCATGTCTCGTTGTTTCAGAATCAAGTTTTCCAAAAACATCTTTCCTGTAAAAATTGGGAGAAGCAGTTGTACATGTCACTGCATGTGTTCCCTTCCTTTCCTTGCCTCGGGAATGCAGCCCTGGGTAACTAGGGCTTGCTAGGACTTGCTTTCCTGCGTGCTGTCTGATCCATTCATCTGAAGCCTCCTGCAGTGTGGGCCACAAGGCCACCTGCACCAGAGATGTGAGTTGGACCCGTTGCCTTGAGGGGCAGTTAGTTTGACACCAAACTGCAGGAACTTTAAGATGACCAGGATTTAGGAATTTCAGTGGTTATCCAATGAGATAAAAGCAGGTTATGTGCTGTGCTGAGGGCTTGGGTTAGAAACAACTGATTTAGAGCAGGGAAAAAAGCTTTAATGAAGTTTAATGAGACCTACTTATTCTTCCATGCTTTGTTGTCTTCTATATCTCCACCTCTGTTACATAGCATGGGTTATGTGACTGCTCAGTTTCATAAACACAGTGAGGGTGTAGCTGGATTCTTGAAAGAGGCTAGCAGATCTGACAAACATGGCAAGAATTTAGCAGCCATTTGTGAAGGCATTTTGTTCATAATGATTTTGTGTATGCATGCTAGATGCATCACATCAGGGTAAAATCTTTTGAGCTGCACTGAAAACAAAAACATCTCTGTATTTCTCGCTTAGATCTCCGTATAAGAATCCTTCATTAAGATGCTATGGCAAATGCTCTTGGCAACTTCAGCCATCTACAGTCTAAGACAGGCATAAGCTATTTTAGTCGTGTGTTGCAGAATAAAAGAAGCAGCTGCTCCAGTGTGTTATGAAGCATACTGCTGTTGCACTTGGCATTAGCGGGGGCCTACAGGAAAGATGGGGAGGGACTCTTTATCAGACAGTGTAGTGATAGGATGAGGGGTAGTCTAGCAGAAACTGATCCAGTGGAAGGTATCCCTGCCCATGGCAGGGGGTTGGAACTAGATGATCTTTAAGTTCCCTTCCAAACCATTCTGTGATTCTATGATTAAAGCTTTTAAATTTACACTTTGGGCCCAGGCATAGTTTTAAAGACAGTGGCCTCTGTCTTTGCATAGCCTGGCTATGGACTCAGTGACCCAAAGAAGCTCAGGTCACTAAGTCATGCGTGTATGTGGAAAGATGCTCAATTTGGTGCCTGTGCACCAGGACAGGTAGATGCTGTCCATCCTTGAAAAGACAGAGCTATATAAATAAATGCAAAATAATGGCAGCAGAAAACTTGCAGTGCTTTAAATATGGGAATACCCAGAATCAATCTCCTTTCACACACAGGAGAACTAAACGCATTGCTAGTCATGCATGGTCTTAGGAACAAACAAATCCCAATAGGCAAATGCCCCCCTAATGGGTGGGTGCTTAAAAAGGTGGGTAGGAAACCATTGTTCTTATTTCCCTTTGAAAACTTTAAAATTCTTCTGTAAAGAATAATTTCCAGCATTAGAGTGGATTTCCTGCTTTAGGATCTTTCTTGCGGTTTATCTCGTCATCTGTTTAGGAGCAAATTACAGTCTGCGTCTTTGTGCTCAATAACGCCAATTAGCCAGCTCACGAGGATCCCTCCTCAGCCCATAGGCTTTTTTTGGATCATGACACAGAAATGCATGGCTGTCCTCGTGCACTTTGTTGGTGAACAAAGTCGATTTCCCGAGTTTTGTTCCCAAAAGATGACTGTTAGTATCCTTTTCCTTGCAGCTGTCTGTACAGCAGTGGCGGAGAGAAGGGTGTATCGGTGGGAAAGCCTAGATATTTGTCTGGGTGGAAAAAAGCAAAAAGTTGAGGAGTTGCTGATATTGATGTCACAGTCCAGCTGAGAAGAAACCAAAAGCAGTTTAAATTATTCCATGATTCAATTTACAGAGAGCGATAATATATTTCACAAATGGATCAGTTGATTCATACTTGGACTTTCTTTTTTTGAAACTGGTGATTTAAAGTCAGTTGAAGGGCAGGAGTAACATTGTAGGGGCTTTTTTTCCATACTACAGAGCGCAATAGTTTTTCCTCCAATTCTCTATTAATTATTTGCTTTCTTCCCACTTCTGCCTTTCTGCCTTCACAGAAAAAAAGCACATATAACAGAAAGGCACTTAGTAAGCCTAAATAATTCAAGTTCTCTTTTATTATTTCCTTAAAGGACATCTTATGAATAAAAAGTTACTTATTTATATGTGATTTTGTTGCTAATGGTGGGATCTGGTGGGGGCAGATCTACACCATAATTCTGAGCAAGAACATTCACAACATTGCATTCTTCTCATATTTTTCTCTTATTATCTAAAGGAAAAAATAGAGAAGCGCAGCTTACTAAACTAAACCTATAATATTCTTGATTGTCTAATTTTTTTACTGCATTGCAAAATTAAGAAAAAAAAGAAAATAAATACAAGGCAAAATGGTATGTATGTGAAATACAAACCACACAGCTGGAACACCCACTTTTCCTGACTGTGTAGTTTAGGAAAAGTCATTAAGTCAAACAATACAGCATTTTCCATTTGAGCACATAAAATTTGAGTTCATAAAACAAGCTAGCATAACGGTACCTGCCTTGGGAACACTAGCTGTGAATAACTTCTCCATAGAATTTAAGAAATGTGGAAAGCAAGCGTCACTTGAGAAAAATAGCTCATGCATTTGTCATTCCCACATCCATTTTTCTGACTCATTTATTTTTACACTGCTCTTTCCCTAAGTGCCCAGAGTGCTATCAGAAAGCTTAAACAAATGACAACAAATCCTCCTGCCTTTTTTTGGCGGGGGTGGAGTGGGGAATTGAAGTGAGGTCTCACTGGTCCTGGTAGGGCCAGATTTTCACATATGGGGCTTGTTATTACCAGGTTCAAAATCTCAAAGCTATTACTGCTTGCCTTTTCTATCATTGCTTCACCTTCTTTTCCCCATATACTGTTCTATTTTGTTGCCTTGTCTCCTTCTTCTGTATCTGGGTAATTGGAAAAGTTATTTAAGCTTGCCCTTGCTGTCTGCTGAGAGCTCTAGACAGGAGCCAGCAAAGGAATTCGCCATGGCCTTAGTTTCAAGCACCCCCAGCTACATCTAGTACTGTGGAGTCAGAGAGGAGACCACGTTGAGATAAGACTCGTGTGCAGACCGTTCCCCCACACCCTTGTAATGTAAAATCTGAAGCTTTATGCTTGCCAAGATTTGAAAGAAGCTAAAACTATGTAGTGATATCAGATGTGGAGGAGGGATCACAAGCATGAATGCGTGTATTGATGAGGTCTTGCATTGCTACTGACTACACTGTATCTCGTTTCTTGGGCAAAACCAGGCCAAACCCTGATGATTAAGATGGTTTGTTATGCTTCAGTCTGCACTGTGTTGAGTGCAGTGACAAACTTCAGCATTTTAAAACCAGCTAAGAAAATGGAACATACCATGTTGATCATATCATATCTCTGAAGAGAGGTAAAGTTTATGGATCTGTCCAGGGCATTTCTACCATAATTATATATTTTACTATAGATGGTCTCCAGTTCTAGTTGACATCTGCTGATATATATGTGCCAGGGGGAATCTTTTTAAATGTACAAAATACTACAGAAATCTGTAATTTCTTCCTGCTCATTAGTAAGAACTAATTGTGTTTACGCTTCTGTGCTTTGAGTGACAAATACACATTTGCCACCTCAGTCTTCTCCCTCCAGATGCACCCTGCTAGCATGGGTTCCTGTAGGAGACTACCGTGTAATGGGACACTAGGGACAGCTGTGGCCTACGGTTTAGATCAACTTTAGCAGAAAAGTAGAGAAAGGTACACTTAGCCTGTCTCTGTGAATATTATGTGAGGGAGTGTGACTACGGGGAATGAGCTGTCCTTTTACAATTAAAGTAGCCAAGTCCTAAAGAGCACCACTGCCTTTATGATTTTTGGTTTGTGTAAAGGTTCAGAAGAGGACTTGCACATTTTGAGCACAGGTAGTGATTGTTTAGTGATGCAAACAGGGAGCTTAGTAGTTGAGATTTCTGTTTCTATTCCTGGTTTGTGATCTTAAAAACATCAAACTCTCTCCTCTTGTTTCTTTCCATAGCTCTACAAGTGGACTGACACCCTTGAAACTTTCAAGATTTAGCTCTAATTTTTTTAACAAGTTAAAATGTTCTGGGTGCAATCATTGGACGCAGCCAACACGGATGCAGTGGATGACTTGAGCAGACCACAGGTGGCATTAAAGTAATTTCTGTCTTCCTGGATACAGAACAAAGAAGTCTACGTTTCAGCCTTCACAGCTGAAGTTAGCACAGCTGAAAAACTGACCAATACTTTAGTGCAACATCTTTGCAGAGGTGGTGCAGTTAGCAGGAGCATGCAGCACACCGAGCCTCAGCTGTGTCTTGTTACATTCCGGTGCTGGAGCGATTGGGCAGCACAAAACTGACACCACCAGAAAAACCAGATGTTTACAACATGTTGTTCCTCTGACATAGCAACAACAACCCATTGATTTCTAGAGGTTTAACTCTGTAAAAAAGAAACATCAAGTCTCCTCCACCCTCTACCAGCCATTCCCTACAATAGCTTCCTAGCGTACTTTCTCTTCCTCTTCTGTGCTGCTGAAGACAGAACTGAGAAGCAGCAGGTAGAAGAAACTCTTCTTACTGTCTTAAGCACAGCTAAAACTGTTTTGAAACACCTTCATATCCACAGTATGTTTCTCTGCTGCATTAACTTTACTCACCAGCCTTAGTGTTCACATCCTAAAGCTGGCTAATGAAAAGGAAAATCGAGCTTTGCTTATCTATTTGTCTTATGGTAATGAATTTTCTGCTTCAGAAGTAATGCTGGGCAGCAGAGGATGCATGAGGAGGGTGAAGCACTGGACAAACATGTATCAGACCTGACAAGTTCTGTTCTGGCCCAGTGCTTTTGCAGTGAACTTTTTAAACTCGACACAATGGGATTTAAAGAAAACATCAGCTCAGCACACCAGTTCTACTGTTTTATTGTCCTCACTTGGCAACAGCTGAATGTCATGTTTGTGCTGTTCTTGCACATGCCTCTTCACCTTTTTTGCAAATAATAATTTATATAACTTCTTTTAACTTTTTATACAACTCTTGAAGATAGTTGCACGACTTGCAGCATTTATTTGTTTAGAAAATTAATGGCATTGTAACCTTTTGCCTCTTCATTTAGCATATTCCTAGTTCCTGTGAGTTTCCAGGTATGTTTAATTACCCGAGTAATTCACAGTATACCATAAATTGTCTTCTCCCCAGCTATCAGCATTTCTTCAGTGGGGCTTTTGTATAATGATATGAAGGATTTTACAAGTATAAAAAGTGAAACTTATACACACAACTAATTTGATATATATGTATAAAGCCAGTTTGTTCAGCTAATACCACTTAAGACCAGAAGACTAAAGTTTAAGTTTACATCCTTGTTCAAGTGTTCTAGTTTATCATATGGGAAGGTAAAGATCAACACTTGATCACTTGGTTAAATTCTCAGGCATCTGGCTTGTGGACCCTTGATTTACTCAGCAGCATTAATTTTGGGTGGAGCTGTTTAAGAGCTCAGAAACATTCCTCAGTAGAGAATGGAAGAGTGGACGAAAATGATTAACTATACATCCTCACAAGTATGTTCTTTCAGAAGCTGAAGTACAACTTTTTTTTTGCAAGGAGAGGCAGATGCATTTTTGTGTGGCTATGCGTGCATTGCTGATTGTGTCTTCGAGTCTGTTTTCAAGAAAAAAAAATCATTCATGTTGCCATCCTCATACACTATTTGGGGAATGTCTCAGAAATGCCTGCTCT
This sequence comes from Balaeniceps rex, assembly GCA_013401315.1. NCBI lineage: Eukaryota > Metazoa > Chordata > Aves > Pelecaniformes > Balaenicipitidae > Balaeniceps > Balaeniceps rex. The sequence goes on along the minus strand of VYZW01041427.1, from coordinate 83,597 downwards.
TGCTGGAGAAGTCAAGAGGAGTAGCAGTGAACTGAAATCTGACCTCCTCCAAACTATGGAGGAGAGGTTGCCATTGCTTTTCCACAGAAAGGTGCTTTTTCTGCTAACAAAAACCCAGCATAACTTATTTCCCAACTGTGATCACTGTGCTGGTGACCCAAAAAGCAAATTTTACAAGCTAGATTTAGTTAATTTCTTAGTTAAAATACAGCTCTAGCCTGTATCTTAAAAACCAAGCAACCACAGGCCTGCTCAGTTATTTCCATTTCTTTGCAAAGACTGAGAAAAGAGGAAGGGAATCTGCAGCGGGCACAGTATGTAAGCAATAGGATCTCTGGGAAGCTGTAACCTAGACTGTCTATAGAGACTACCCAAGCACAACTCTGTCGTTCACGTTAAGGGATTTCCTGCTCGAGATTTTCAGCTGATTTCAGCTGTAGCAATGTGCGGTGAAGGAAAACACGGTCTCTTGGGTAGGACACGTGTGCTGTGCCAGAGAGAACTTACACACGAATTGAAACTTTACACAAACCACATTCTCCACCCTCAGATAAAGGAAACGGTCAGCAAAGCGCACAGAACAAAGATGCCTATGACTCATGAAACAGATTAATGGGGTTTTACTAGGATGCCTAGCTTGAGTTGAGCATAAAGGATAAAAGATGTCTCAGACCATCCCTGGTGAATTAAGCAAATGCTGGATTCAGCTGTGGTTATGCTTGCCATTCATATTTGGAAGCTGATTTCTGTTGTTTTTCTTCATAAAATATTTTTCAGTGTAGCCAGTAACTGTGGGCCAAAAAGTAGGCATGCACACATACAAAAGCTGTGGGTTGTATTTTAATAGGGATCCCTACTGCTTATCATTGCTGGTTTATGTAATTGTCTGGAAAATGTCAGCATAGTTTATGCTGTGAACAACTGAAGCTGAAAATTTTGATTTTTTTTTTGTGCACTGAACTTGTAATCTTTTGACTAAATACAGTATGAAAAAGGAACCGTAGAACAAAAATGAGGCAATTCCAGCCTCAGGCCATTGCACCTTTGTTCTTAAACTGTTGTGAATCTTACTAACAAAGCTAGTCCCAAATAGTAGTTGGTTAAAAAAATCTTTGGTTTAAAGACAAAAAAATGTTCAGATCTTTAGCTCTAAGGCTAGTCCCATAGTGCTTGGTTGGTTTTTTTCTGTATCTCTCTCATAAATTCTGTGCTAGAATATCTATAATTTTGATTTTGCTTTCTCTAGCACATATGCAAATAGTCATCTTCAGTGTGACTTTTTATGTTGATTATACTTCTCTAATTACTTCTATAGGCTTAGCATAGAATTTAAAGTATTTGCTTTGCTTTTAACATTATGCAGTTGTTCAAAGCAGCTGGCTGGTTGCTTAAATACATTTCAGAAGAGGACAGGGCTGAGGGAGGGTTCCTGCTGTTGGCTGAGTGAAGTTGGCCTCTGCTGTCATGAGGAAGATCAGGAAGAAAAATTCAATGCCAGCTTTTATTTGAATTAAAGAGCATGCTGGAAGAAGGCTCTGAAAGAGATTTGGGCATGGCACTTGGTCCTTGAGGGACTAGGGAAGGAAGCCAGCCCTCATGTTGGATTGAGAAGGCATGCTGACAGCTCGCCTGCAAAGGCAAGGCAAGCTTTTGTTTGCTTGAGAAACGGGGCAGTGGAGCTATGTTATGGAGCTGCAATCTGAGGAAACTTAGAGCAATGGCAACAGGACTGAAACTGAAACCTGTCTAGAAGGCGGCAGTGGCAGAGGGGACCACCCTTAGGTTCTTCAGCACTTTCCTCCTTCACTGTTTAATATGCAATAAACAGAGTGTGAGGACTTTTCTTGTTGTGTTCCTGGAAAAAGCAGTATCAATGTCTCAAGTTCAAATTACATTGTCACCACTCAAAAGTACATCTTGTTAGTCTTGCTGTCTGTTTGGGAAAGCAGAGATATACAGAGATATGCACAACAGAAACATAGCTGAATTGTTATGAAAACATGCACTTCCTGATGAGCAATGGGAGCAACTCCTTAAGCCCACCTTACTTGTAGAAGTTTCTTCTTGAACAGATGAAAAAATTTCCATCAACAGTCTCACAAGCTGTGTTTCTACCAGGGCATCCTGGGAGGGATTCCCACCCCTTGGCTTCGGATGTACCACTTAGCACCATCCCGGTATTGAGTCAGGTGAAGACACAGATACACATCTCTCCTGGAAAGTTAGGCATAGGAGGGAGTTGCAGCATTTTTCACGAGGTCCCACAATCAGGGTGACTGGGAATCAAGACATGATGTGGTCCAGCTGTGGAGTATGTCTGTCCTTTGAGGTAAACATAGTCACAGATGCTCAAAAATTGAAGGCATGGCTATTATGTAAGGAGTCCATCTACACAAGTAAGAAGAAAACAGTATCTAGGAGACTCGCTTTGCAATTGCAGAGGCAGCCATAAAGAGTGCCTTTTGACACACCTGATGTTGCTTTCATAAAATATTCAAAGCAGCATGTGAATAGTGAGCTGTAACCAAAGCAAGAAGCAGCACTCTGTCAGTGAAGGGAGGTGCGTGCCAGATTTACTCATAGCAGCAGAAGCTGCAAGACAGCTGTCCCAGCAGAATTAAACTAGAAGTGAAGTCTTTGTTTCAGTAGGATCTATGCATTTGTTTGGGGTTTATTTCCTCTTTGTAGCCTTGTTTTGCCCCAAACTGGATACAATAAAATAGGTTAATTATTCATATTTGAATTGTGTTTCATAACGAGTATGGCTTCCTGGGAACAGGACACCTGTGAGTACATTAGTTTCACTTAGAGAATAATGAGCTATAAATAGGGCAGGCAATCATACTTTCCCTTTACCTCCTCTGAAGTTTTTCTTACGATTATCGGGCATTTGCATATATGTGGCTACAGCGGTGCAAAGGCCAGATAAAAGTCCGTAACACCACCTGCTGCACTTGTGAAGTGGAATATTCTTCAGCAGATGTTAGTCAGGATCATTGTAGATAACACAGATTTGTAGAGATACTCACACACCTGACAGAGCTGCTGCTTCTACCAAAGCCAGAACATGCAGAAAAGCACAGAAAGCTAAAAATTCAGTGTTGGCAAGACAGTGCAGTCAAGAGTTTGTCCTAGCAGGAAACTTACTTTGGGAAAGGGAGAAAAAAAAGAGGGCCCTTGACTGAAGGTGCAGTTATGGGAAGAAGATTGGCTCCTGTGGTCCTTCAGTGCCAGGGATGGTCATGCACTGAAATGCAAAGGGGCCCTGCAGGGTAGGTAGCAAGTGCTGTTCGTGATGTCTTTGTGTTGCCTTCTGAGCTTGTCTGCTTGCTCTGAATAAGTTTGTGTCCCAGCGGAAAAGCCAGAAGGAAATACAGGCACAGAATTTAATTCTCTGTGTATAAGGGAACAAGGCTGGACTCTGCATAAGAAATAGGGAGGATCTGAAATTAGGCATGACACAAAGTGGCTTTTGTGTGATATAACCAGCTCATCTGCGATTGCTAAGACAGTACTTCAGCTGTCCTAAAACTGCCTGCTGGGGACCAAATGCTGACTTTTGTCAAAAGATCAAATGCTACATAAGAAAAATGAGCATGTCAGAAAAATTACCTTCTGGAAGTGAGTTGAGGATATGGCATAGTAAAATGCCAGAAAAAGGCAGTCTTCTCTAAGTCAAACTGGAAGTAACGCAAGGGTGTGAGTGGCGAGCGTTAGTCATCGCTGTTTTCTGTGCTCCTGCTACACGCCCTGGCAGATCCCAGCTGCGCGCGTAGGCCAGATGCAGCTGTGCGGGGCAGGGCACTGGGCAATGCACAGTCCCCAGCCGCATCTGTGGAGGGGTCTGAACTTTCTGGCTGAACAAAGATTGAACTTTCTTCCCTTCCTCCAGAGAGCTTCGCTCAGCAATAGAGCAACTTCAGAGTACATGTTATCCCGATGGCGTGGAGGACCTAACTTCTCACAGGATTTCTGCATGCTCTGGATTTTGTAGAAGACTTCAGACCAAAACCTCAAAACCTCAGTCAAGAGTGAATATTCCCAGAGTCCTAGCTGGTACTGACTAAAAGTCTGCTGAATGGCACAATGCCAAGAACTACACTTTATGTTATTATTCCCTTGGAAGGAGATTTGCTCCTTTATGCAACTATGAGACTTGAATTTTGTATCACTGTAAGTTTTTGAAAGGCTTTTAACTAGCAGAAACCTGGAGTACTACACTGGTTGACTGGATTCTGACTTATCAGCAGTGAGAACAGCTGCTAATCTTTTCCTGGGATATGATTTATTTATTCGTAGAGGCTAAAAAAGACCAGATAACTAGAATTCACAGACCGTTCGTTTAAGACTGTACACTCATCGAAGTCCAAATAAATAAGCCTAGCCCAGAAAGTCTTGCCAGGGTGAAGGTACTCTTTCTTCTTCTGCTGCAGTATTTATGTATGGCAAAGCCCTAGCTCCTACAGCACCTACGGTTTGTAAAGCATCTTGACCGTCCAAGTCCTTAGCCCTGCTGCAAGCAGCCCCTCTGTGAGGAGTGCTGAAGACTGGCATAGCTGCAGTGTGGAGGCTTTCTATTTCTGTTCTTCCCAGACATCAACCAGATAACAAAATCAATTTATCACCACCTGAGAGCGTGGACAAATCACAGTTTTCTTTTATTTTTTTTTTTTCATCCCCTTAGATAATGGGTTTAGAAGAAAATCATAAACATCTGTGTCCAGGTATGGACTTGCCAGTGAAGGAAGGAGATCTGTTGCCTAATGGACTCTTGGTTGTATGATACATCCTATCTTCTCTCAAACTGGAGCTGAGCTAGTTTTGTGTTTCCGGGAGGAGCATGCAGCACAGTGAGCAGAATACAAAAATACTGCTCTTAGATAATAGGATATTAAGTAACAGCCTAACGTCTTAGGGGCATTAGCAAGCCAAAAACTTGGTGCTTGAGGCAGGATTAGGCAATAGCAGCCCATTTCCACTGCAATGGAATTGGTCAGATCCTCTTTCAGTTTATGGAAAATCATAATATTTAAACCTTATTGCTGGGCCTCCAGCTCTTCCATGCATGCATAGCTTTCTGGTGGGTTGATATTGTTAAGGCTAGTGAAACACAGTACTAAAAATATATTTTGAAGCTACAATGACAGACGAGCTTCTAGCAGATTTTCAGTACTAAAAACACTGACTCCAAGGTTTTCTAGTCCCCTCCTCAAGATGAGGCTCTTAAAATGTGATTCAAGGAAATGGATTCCTAAACAAGACTCTGTCTTTATCTGATCCTAATCAATGAAATCCTGAAATATTTATCTGTTACAAATCAGGGCAAAACTAAGTCAAACATCCTGGGACCTGTTGCTTTTTTCACCTCATGTCAGTGTAATTAAGGAAAAAGCTAAGAGAATAGTTACACCAAATGAGAAGTTAAAAAAGTCGTGCCAAATAAGCATGCCCATCTGTCTTTCATTAGCGTGCTATGACTCACACAGATGTCTGGAGATCATCCCGCTTCCTTCCTGCCCTGAAAAAGAGGTTTTCACAATTAGAATGTAGCCACCTTGTTTTAGACTTAATTTTGATTTCTGTGCAGAAAACTCATTCTAGAGAAAATAACATGGATGCCAGTTGCTAACTAGTTAAGGAAGAAAGCAGAGTAATAAAGTGTATCTTTTATCTTTTTCTGTACGTTGCTCCAGTGCTGCTTCCAAAATTGTTCCGGAGTACTAAGCTAGCATGATATGTCCACTGTTCCTCATAGTCTGTGTCTTCACCACCTGGATGTAGGATGGATGAGAAGCACATTTCAAGGCCTTATAATGAAACTTCCCACAAAACAGCCATAGCTGTAAGAAGTAGAAGGGATAGAGAAGGGATATGTTGGTAGGTTTGGAGCTTTTAGCCTGGAGGGGAGGTCAGGGGAGGTGTTCCTGCTCTTTGGCCTGTTCCTGTGTTTTGCATGAAACAGTCACTAGGTAAAATGCAGAATGACTCTTGGGAATAGTGCTTATGCCGCTTCATGAAGCTGGCCTGTACTACAATAGGCATCTGTGTATTCAGATGGTCAATAGACCAGAAATATAAATAACTCTATTATAAAAGTGGATGGAACAGCTAACTTACAGTGATTCTACAGCTGCATTTGCATGGAAAAAGAAATGTTTTTAAAAAGAACTGGGAGTGATTGTTAATAATCAATAATTATTAATAATTAATAATTATTCTTGGTTATGATTAATTATTCTTGGTTAACAGAAAGCAAATTTCACTTCATACATAGATATAAACATTGAAGAAGTATGGTAGAGTGTCTGAGAGAAACATTTGACTTTTACCTGTGTGTTAAGAATTACAGTATGTTCTCAGGATGCAAGAGAAAGCATTCCATAAATATTTACTATGAATGCATTGTTAACACTTGATTAATGTGAATGGACAAGACAAACACTGTTTAATGTTGTGGTCCTTGTTCATTTACACTGCTTTGTTTTTCCAAGGAAAAAGGACACACAAAGAGAGTTTAAGTGGTTTCGAGCAACGAAGCTACCCTTGCAGCTAGAAGAACTGTTCTGTTTTTTCAGTAAAATGATAACATGTGAACACTCTCACTAGATGAGTGGCAAATTAGGTAGATGTCATTGTGTAAGACTTTCCATACGGATATATTGAATGTGTCAAGTAAAACAACCTACCATTTGATAGATGATGGTTTTCAAAAAGATTACTGTATTCACGTTGCTGGATTGCTACTGGAAGAGCCAGATGAAGTTGATGCAGTTCCAGATGCTAAATACAAAAAGTTGATTGGAAGGCTCGACAAATGTAGCATTTACAGCCACAGACTTGCTGCTGAGGTAGCAGTTAAGTGGGCTTTGTATATTTTCGACGTTGAAGCACTGCAATGCACAGCGTAATACATTAGGGAAATGTTAGTCTTGATGTCTCAAGGTACACATTCATTTGCAAATACCCAGTTCGTAAACTAAGGACTGTTTCCGTTAGCCATAGACATATTTTCTTTGTGGCCAACTTCAATGAGCATTTAAGTTTACATAACAAAGAAATAAGTACTATTCATACGAGCAGCTGTGTTAAACAGATTGAGTAGCATTTCAGATAAATAGAACTGCTAGTGAACAAGCTGAAAGATGCTGACATTTGATCTCAGGCTGTGAGACCTTTCCTTCTGTGTGTTATTTAGTGGAACTTGAGAATTTGAAATAGTGTCCTTGGTTTTGAATGGGAGAAGGGGTAAAATACATTCATTAAAGATGATCAGCAAGTACAAAATGTTCCTCACAGCTTCTCGACTAGTGCTCACCCCTCCCTGCAAGCCATTCATTCCTGAGGCTTGTGGTTCTGGCAGAGCAATTCTTCATTAGTGTGTTCTTGACACTCAGCTGTTTTACGAATAGAAAGCACCTACCTACCAGACAAGTTTTGTGATAGCCTAGGATTTCTATAAAAAGAGGGTGGAAACAATTTCAATTAATGTATTATATTCTCTCAAAATATTGTCTTGGCACTTGTGATTAGTATGATACCTATGCATTCTGAACTCCAAGGTTTTTGTCATTGGACCTAGTGTTCTCTCTCCTGCAGGATTTCTTTGCTGGGCAGTCAGTATATTGAACATACTGTAACATCTTTTAATGAAAGAAAACATTTTTTTTTAAATTGTATATGAGTAAGGTTTCCTTTCTACTGTCCTCCATAAGTACATTACAATCTCAAGTGTGCTTCATAGAGGTATTTGCATTCAAAATAATTCTCCGTGGTATTATCTTTAAAAAAAAAAATCCTCCTGGTAAAATACATGCAATTTGACCAATAAAAGGAAAGTGATTTACTCTTCTTAGTCCTACAGTGCTCAGAGCAGAGAGAAAATGCTGGAAAGAGTTGCCCTAAAACTAGTGGTACATGGTGGACCACTGCTTACATTTTCATTAGAGTTCTGAAGCCAGTGGCTTCAGCAACTTAATAGACACCATGAAGGAGATATTTTGAAAAATGGCAAGGTATGATTACTTACTTTAAATGCAAGTTGTACTGTATGATTTGTCTTTTCCATAGAGTGCATAGTGCAACTGAATCAACTGATCTCCTACTGTGTTTCAGGTTCACAATGCTCAGGCCCTATAGGTGATCTACTCAAGACATGTCAACACATGGCTGCTTGGGACAGTGTGAGTTAAAGTGTATGCCAGCATCCTAAGAGTATTCTGAAATACTGTGTCTCTCACAGATCCACAGGGAGGCATGATCATTGGGGAAGTGGGAGGTGGTAGGCTTGCATATGAAGGCTTATTTCTCAGATCTCACTACCTGCCTGGTGGAAATGTGACAGATCGGAGGTGCATAACAAACTGCTTTTGAGAGAATTCTGAGACTGGCACATTCATACTTTTCACATTTGTCACTGATTTAACACAGTTAATGAAATGCCATCTTCATATTGGCTCACATTATCATCCTGACACAGGCATTCAAAAGAAATTCTAGTTGTGCTTTTTACTATACCCAAGTCATTATTCATATAGACTAGAGCAAGGGCCATCTCTGTGTGTGTTTGCGTGTGAGGGAGAGTGTGCGTGCGTGCACTCACGCACAGGGAGAAGTGTTTGGGACATGACTGGCACATAGCAACAGAAAACAATAGGTCTCTCTACTGTTTATAAGATGAACCCCTTTAAAATTACAATGAATTGTCTGACATTGCAAACAGAGAATCACAGAATCATTGAGGTTGGAAGGCATCTCGTGAAATCATCTGGTCAAACCCCCCTGCTGAAGCAAGGTCAGCCAGAGCAGGCTACTCAGGACAAGCCTCATTCTGATCATCAAATAAATATTGGACTATCAAAGAATCGATGGTAGTGACTTAAAATCATAAGATCTCTCTAAGTGTGTTTTGTCTTACTGTATTCTGTACTTAACATTCCTGGTTCCCGTTTTCAATTGTTTCTTTGAAACCATGGCAATGAAGAATTGTGATTAAGAAAAAAGCTAGAGAGTCTCCCTTAATCACATGATTCCAAGAGCTGAACTTTAAGACAAAAAATATATACAGAGATTTTTGAATTATGCACACAATGTGACACATCCACTCTAGCCTCCACGCAAAGCTGCACAGAGTAGAATTAACAGGCAGCCCTTGAGCGGAGCAGTGGTTGCAAATGAACTACCCAGACTGCAAAGAGAATGTATCTCATAACCAAGAATTTCCTCAGGCTTTGCTCAGCTCAGAGATGAAAACTAGCAACTGTTTTAGGAAGAAGCCACAGCCATCATGACTTTTTAAGGAGAGGGTCACTCCACTTGTTCTTGATATGGTTTGATTGCTTCAAAAATGGTACAGGAGAGAAAAATGTTGATGAATTACTTTGAAATCTTAAAATGTTGATAATTATTCTTTGCTTCCCTCTTCTGGAAGCTTTAAATTCTTGCTTATGCCATCTGCACTTCCAGCACATAACTTTCAGTGATTCATACTGGTCTCCTGTTTGTCATAATTCCCCCCTGTGTACAGGTACCACACACTGAAGTTGCTTGCTTGCTTTTTAAAATAACATCTTTTAACATCATCATTTAAGTACTCCTTAAAGATCCTTGAGACAGGAGGCTTTTTCCTCCTCATGTGAGTAATGTGGCAGGCACGATGCATCTAGCTTTTCCAAAGGATACAAAGGGGTTAGTCTGTTAGAATTTAATGAACAGGTAAAACCCCAAGATTGGCTTTTTTTTCCCCCAAAGTTCCCCTGATGGGCTTGGTTTTGGCTGCAAGGGTCAGTAGGCATAATTAATTTAGAGGTTTGCTGCTCTAACTTTTCTACAAGCATACCTTGCCATTTCTGAGAAGGATGACATGGTTTTAAAAGTTCCCATGGTTACTATGAATTCCTTCATCTCACATCGTATTGCCAACTGCCAGCAGCCATCAAAGAAGGCTCCTAGTATGCCCTATTCTACCAAATGCTATTGACTTCGAAAAAGGCTTTTTATGCCTTGTTAAAGTAAACCTGATCTGACTTTGCAAGACTACCTAGAGGAGGTTTTTCATGAAGAACTGGTTTACTTCTGGCAGGTTTTTTCCTACTCCTATTTATTTGCAGATACTGGACATCTTATCTTGGGTTTTGTTTAGAGGAATATCTCTTCTAGAAGTTTCCTCTTTTAAGACCTGAATTTCTGTGTGTTTTCTTCTGAATTCAGTGAAGCTTATTTCCAACAGAACCCCTTCCAGATTCATGCTGCTCTAATTCATTGTTCTACAATGCTGAGAAGAGAGAGGTTTAAGTGAAATATCTGCAAACGTTCTTGCTTTGTCTGTAGCTCTATTACGGGACCAGCGCACCACTAAGTGTTCTGTTTGCACTGGTACTTGCAGCCCTCCCATCCATGACTGTACTGCAGAGCTACGTAACCTCAAGAGGCCTTCTAGGCTGAGTAAAATCACCAGGACATGTGGGGCAGAGGTGCATAGTCCAGATGAAAATGAGACTAATGGCCACCAAGTAATTAATATTTCATGGTGCCCAGGATGGCTGAGATGAATTTGGATTTGATTTTGGAGTGTTTGGTTTTGGTGTATAAATATTTGTTGAAATGTTTACACTCTTTTTTTCCTGAAAATAACCATATTAAAACCAGTCTTGATAAAATCTGAACTTAAAAGTTGATTAGCTACTAGAAAGTGTATATTGACCAAAAGACACAGCTGTGTCAGAGTTGAATGAACAGACGAAAATCAGAAGTTATAATCAATAAACACTAGCTAACAAAAAGAAACTTTCAATTTTAATAGTAAAATTTTACAATAAAATTTGTAATCTGCCAAGTGGAATTAAAAGATACCCTCCTAGTGTTTCTGAAGGTGCCAAGATACTTAAAATCACAAGAGCAGGGTAGTAGACAAAAAATAGACTTTGGACTTCCTGGCTTTAAGGAAGAAAACACACCCATGTGTTGACTGATACCTTCACTCAAATCCTTTTCCGTTATTTATTGCCAAGAAGCTGGACTGTGTGACCTAATTCCTGGAGTAGGTCCTTCACTTTTCCTGTTAAGGATAACTAGTCCAATAGAGGTAAATCTTGAGGAAGTTCCTGAAGCCTCACAGAAAGGAGAAAGGAAGCTGAGCAAAGGTCTTCCTCTTCATCTCCTTATTCCAGGGCACCTCCCATCGTGTCTCCTCTGGGCAGTGCTCCTGCCCTGCTTCTCTATTCAACACCACTTGAGTCTTCCAAAGTTTCATCTTGTTTCCATCTGACTGGAAGAAACGATCAAACTGGAAGCAGGAGCCTGAGAGAAAGAAGCTTAGTGAGCTGCTTGTGTCCTTGTCTCTCATCAGATATTTTGCAGTTGGATATAGTGGGTTTGAAGGGCAGTGAAGCTGTCTTGCCCTTTACAGACCTAAGAACTGTAACAGATCTTGGTTATAAAACATAAAAATCTGGGCTGAAGACTGCAGCAGTTCAGGAGCTGACCCACGAGCAGCTCAGATCTCTGCTGTAGCAGAGAGAAGACAGCCAACTATGGCACAACACCCTGCCCCAAGCTAAGCCATCCCACATGAGAGCCGTCTGTGTACAAGCCGGTTGCTGTCAGATGAACGCAAGACTCTGCTGGGTCTCTGGTGGAGAAGGAAGGGGCCTACAGTCGCAGAACAGAGGCTGACATTTGTAGAGCCACGTGATGTGGCTGAGCTAGAGGTGGAGCTGCAGATGGTGACTTGTGACGTAGTGGTGGGACATGGCAAGTTCGTGACATGAGAAGTGGCTTCGGTTTCCTCTCCAATGCACCTCTTTTCAGAGAGCAGGCAGTGGAGAGACAGACCTAGGAGACTAACTCCCTCTCTCCCCCACATCTCTTCAAGGGAGATCTTGAAGGGCCCCTACATCTGTGGTCACGCTATGCTCATGGCTGCCTCTGAACTCTGTAACTTGAAGAGATCACCATTAGCATTGCTGTAATTAAATGGATATTAATAAAAGGAGATGCAAAAAAGCATTACAGATAGGAATTTTGCTAGTAAACTGTGGCTATGCAAAATGTGTATGTGACCTGTTCAGTGACCCTGAAGTATGCTGAGGTTATCAGGAAGCCACAGCTGGTGATGTTAGATTTCTAATCAGGAAACACCCTTAAGAATGTTGAAAGTAACAGACATTCTGCTGGGGGAAAAAAGCAACCAGCCATTGTACAGAGGTCACATAACTTGCCCACGTACCGAGTAGTTTGTAACAACCTGAATAGGCAGAGCCTGATTATTTAAGACTGTGATGAAAACCACTGGTTGTGCACGCACGCTTGCTTCAGCACTGGGTATGCAGAAATGTTCACTTGTTACCTTGCACACTGTACACATCAGTGTTAGAACATCGTTAGGGGCTACAAATGACCCATGCTTGTGTCTAACCTAGTATCCTCCCCGAGGCTTTCTTGTAATTCAGCTACAACTGCCTGTCCTATGTATAAAATGAAAAAACCTCTATTTACAGCCAGGTAATTTTTCCTTGAGCTGAAGAGGTAAACAGGCCTCAAAATTAAGTGATGACCTCATTGTCTTTGCATTTGTCACCATTGGCAATTGTAGGGCTTACATGATAAATAATTAATGATGGCTTGTATGAGGAGTGAGGATATATCATGAGAAATAATCATGATTAATTTGCTTTTCTTTTACAGAAAGCTATTGCGCTCCACAGCCCTGAAGGGAAAATCACAGCAAGGGAGCAGCTGTTAACAAGTCTTTATACAAATCACTTTAGTGTCCTGTTAGGTAAGGCTTTGGAAGAGTGATGGAGGGAGGAAATAACAGTTACAATTTTGTACAACAAATCTTATTATGAGAGAACTCCAGGACAAGATAATGATATTGTTCTTTGTTTCATAAATACAAAAGTTATGACTTTCCTAGCATGCATCACAAGGCCAGCACTTAGTGAGACATGCAGTCTCGTCTCAGCTGCAGCGTAGAACCTATAATAAGGGACTAGCAGCCGAGCTAGCTGAGATGTCATGTTAACACTAATCCTAACTCCTTGGAGAACAGGACACACAGTCCTGTTGAACAGAACAAGAGCGAAAGGACACACAGTCAGAGTTCTGTGCAAGCACTGTAATGAATGTATATTTGCCAAGGAAAGCATTGTTGGGTTTTTTTTAGTAAGAGTTTTTTATACTATCCAGCTGTAGCAGAGATGTAGCTAGACTGAGCTTAACAGAGATGCATGCCTCTGTTGGGGAAAGAAGAGATCTGCTTTACTAACATTTGTTATGAATGGGCCCAACTTACAGATATACAAATTCTTCTGTATTCAGCCTTTGAATCTGGCATTATCATTTAATCCACTTTATAAGCAAAACTTGGTTCCAGGTAGCAGTTGGTATTCAACAACCTCACAAGTTTTTTGAATTCTAGACTGTAAGGAAATCAATGAAGCAACTGGTCTTGTTGACGACGATCAGGAGTGATCAAGTGATCTCTTTGGGGAACTGAAGTTCCAAGGAATAGGTCTATGAGGAAATGAAGAACAGCAAATGTCTTTTGCTGATAGCATTTCCCTTCCTTTTCTTTCCCCCACCTCAGTTTTTGAAACAGCAGCAGCATTAGCTTCCCATTATTGTGTTGCTGAATCTTCCTTTTCACTAATCCCTGGCTCATCTTCTTCTGAATCACGCCAAAATTTAACCCAGTGTGAAATTTTATGATGAATCTCCAAAGTAGAAAGTTAGCAGGGGAAGCTGACATCAGCATGCAAAAGAGTGTATACAGCCCTTTTCATCTTTTCAGGGACATTTTTGAGTGGTAGCTGCCCTGATCCAGCTCTACATATTGGAGATTAAGTGAAAAAAATAACAGGAAAAAAAACCACTTCCTCCGTAATTCAGCCTCTGCTTTCTAAACTGTAACTGGCTTCATGCCAAAGACTCGCAGCTCTTTCTTCCAAAATTAGCTTTCCCAGTCTTACAAACCCCACCTGCTTCCGACTGGAGTAATGGCAAATTTTAAAAAATGGTTCTAGTTCCAGCAGAAGAAAGTGTATCTGGGCCACTGCAAACAATATAACTTACTGCTCTAAATGTTGTCTTATCTAATTGTTTGCAAAGTCTATCAGCAGTGCTTTCTTTCTCCCTCCCTTCTTTGTCTTTAGCTAAGAATATACAGTGATACCTCCTCTCAACTGGCCTCATAGTTTATATTCCATATGTAAAATACCTCCCTTTTTCAGAGTATTCCTTTGGGCTACCAATGAGTTGGACAGACTGGCAAGTTTTTTAATAACACGTTGAAATAAAGTTTCCAGAAATACAGTCCTGCCAACTCTCCCAACTTCCTGTATCCTCATTCTTTTCATCTTATTTTGCAGCTACTGATAGCTCAAGACAATGTTTTACATGGAGAAACTGAGGCATAGAAATGCTGCAGATGTTAGATGAAATCAGGGAGCGATCCAGGAACTGAAGTAGGAGGGCAGTCCTGGCCTTTCACCATATGCCAGGAAAGCAAAGGAAGTGTGGGCCAACAAAAGGAAAGGAAAAAATGCTTTCTACCAGAAACGGAACATTTGTCATACTGGCATTTTAATATGCTGGAAACCTGAGAAGCAAAAGCACTTGGTGATTGCTCCCTCCTCTGACTTTCCTTATGAGGCAGTCTGAAGAAGACCAGTCAAAGGAAGCTGAACCAACATTTCTAACCTGCATTGCAAAACTCTCATCAGTGTGCAGGAGGCTATCCTTTCATGGTAACACTCTCATTGCCATCTTTTGAAGTGTTTTTTTTTTTTTTTACTTCATATGGAATAATTTAAGTTCCTTGTCTTCAGAAAAGAGAGCCCACTTGCCTCCTGCAGATGCAGTGTGCAGGCTTCTGCATTGCTCTAGCTCTGATTCTCCATCTTACCCAGTGAAATTTTAAGTAAGCTTTAGTAAAAGAGCTTGGGAGAACCTTACATGAGCATATCCCACTGGCCAGGATGCAATCCTCATATATAGGAGGACATTTGAACCTGAGCTCTCTGTAGATCAAGTAAGTAACTCCAGGAACAAAGGGTGCTACCTTACACTCACTCTTCTCCTTTGAAAGGCACTGAAAGCCTTCCTAGCTAAAGCAAAAAAAAGTATGATCTGCAGATTCCAAGTAGAGTTAGGAACCTGCCTGCATCTCCCTGTAGACAAAGCTTATTCTATGTTTGTACTTTGAACATCATCATCTGTGGCACCACGAAGTACCTTATTCTCCCTGAAGCTTACTGGGAGACCACAAGAAGCACTGAGCATTATGCTAAGTCCTCTGCGTGAATATTTCCCTCCCTACAGTTGAATACAGCCATTTGTAAGAATATCTAATAAGGATACTCCTTTGCATGCCATTAATCAGCAAAAGCAATAAAAGAAACGGTGTGGGTTTTGTGCTTTTAGTACTGAGTCCCTTGTCAATGAAAATGAGATGGAGGTGGTTGGGTCAGGATCTAATGTCACAAATAACGGGACAGAGCTATACATAATAGACGTCTCCTGTTGTAGTGCCACTCACAGTTGCTGTTCTCCTCCTCTTCTTTGTAAAACGTAATTTCCATTGGTCCTTGATGCAAGACAGAAAAGGGACCCTTAGTCACTCACCATGGGAAAGCATATAGATAGGGGCTGGGAAGTGGCTAAATACATTTTCAGTGTGTTTTATCTCATTTTCCTTTGGAAGTATCTGAAGTCTTCATACACTTACATTAATACTGACAGAGCAGCACAAGACAGTGCACAGCTTTTTTAGTGCAAAGCTGTGAGCATCTTCCTAACAGGGGAAAATGCTCATTTTTGGACTTGCAGGATAAACACAGCTGAAAAGTTAAAGTTTGTTTTAATCAGGCTAATCTTCTTTGTAGTTTAAGAGGACTGCAGTTTTTGTTTTGTCTTGTCTGTGTGAACAAAACAAAGATTTTCAGTAACGTTAACCAAATTTTTAATGGCACTTCAGTAAGGTTACAAAACTACTGTCTCAAAAGTAAAGATATACTAGGGGCGCACATTTTTGCAGCTGTTAAACACTGGCTTGTGCCCTTTGTGAATCTGCAGTGTGATGTAAGTCTTAAAAAGATTGATTTTTTTCCCCACTGGTCTTGTGTATCGCTGTGCCCAGGAGGGATGGAGTTCAGTTCCCCAGCATCGTGCTGTTCTGTGGGAGGCCTCTTGCCTTGTTTACTGGTCATTATCCCAGCTCAGCTCATGTGATGTACGTGTTCTCCATGACTCCTCCTGTGTTCCTTGATACAGGTGCTTCAGGAGACTGAATGAATTCACTGTCGCATCGTTCCTGTGGGAGAGGGAGATGGTGTCCTTCCCATTTAACCAAGAAGCAATTGAGATGCAGAGGAACTAAGGGAAAATCTTTCCGCTGTTTTGGAAAGTCCAGCCTGAAACCTCTGCAGCCTGATTTTTTGAGAGCACCTTACATTAGCAATTCAAAGAACAGCTCTTAGTTTTCAGCTGGAGTTTACAAGAAGCAGGTTATTAATATACACTTACAAATTTTGATGATAAAATAATTACAGGCATACACAATTTCAGATTCTGTGGAAATACTTTTTAAAAATAGCATTGTAACAGTGCATTGATACTTCAGTGACTCAGCTGGCTCCACTAGAGCATAAAACAGGTATTGTATGAGGAACAAATTATACCCTTTCTACCGCTTATTTATAGATATTTGTTCTTATGCTAGCACAGATAGAACGAGTCTCCAAACTAATAATCAGACTGTGATCATGAAGCTCCCCGACTCTTATGTGCCATGCTGTCTCAGGCTCTATCACACTGATGATAGCTATTTATCTTAGATCTCAGCTCTCCTAGACACAGTCTAAATTATTTGCCTCTCAAGAGACAGCAGTCAGGCTTTCTGCAAGTGATAAAGAGGAAAAATATGCTGATCAAGTGCAATACACAAGCTGGAACATCCATTATTTAAGCATATTTCAACTCTTTTAAACACATCACTGCACTAGTCTTTGCTTTCAGTGGCTTGATCTTGAGAGCCTGTTGACTGATTTGAACAGCTGAGGGCCAACCTTTACGTCTGGGAGGGATTATAGAATTACAGTGTTGTTTGTGTGGGGTTTTTTCCATTTGTTTGATGGAAAGGGCCTTGTTCGTATAACTGCGTGTACCTTTAACCCTATTGTCTTTTGTTTTCCTCCTTCTTCCCCATTTTGACAAAAGCCTGTGATGATTCCTAGCGGTTCCCAGTGTCAGGAGCTGCTAGTGGAAGTGTTTAAAAGATACTTGGCAATTCCTTGAGAAATTAGAAAGAATTGTCCTTGCCGGATGCAAACAACTATGAAAAATCCATCCCAGAATAGCCCACAATAGCCTGCAGTCCTCTGGGCAATGTGGACTTCTGGTCAGAGGGCCAGAAGTGAGGCACCTCGCCATCATGAACCCAGCCGCAGGCATGTGGGTCAGCTCTCTGGAGTCCTAGAGATCCTGCCCAGGCCTTGAGACAGCATTTTTTTTTTGTTTTTGGTGAAACTCCCATGCTGTGTTGGCAGTGAATTGAACTCCAAAAAAATCAATCTTACATCCACCCTTCACCCTGTCATAATGGGATTCTCCTTCTAAGACCTTTTTTGCAAGATTAGGGAAAACAATTGTCACAGTTGTTGCTTTCTGTTCTGTTGTATTTCTTTCTAGCCCCCAGAATACCACTGGGTGAAGTTATTTGCAAATAAGGATTTGTTTAGATTTTTCCTAGAAATGGTAGGCTTTGTTTCCTTCCTTTTCTTCTCAATTGCTGTGTCCTATATTGCATAAAAGATAGAGCAGCCATTGGAGATAACTGTTCAGTTTTATGTTTACAGAACCTGCTAATGAAAATAAGCCTAAAACCTCCAGATTTGTGGGCATCTTGCTGTTGACGCGCCACATCTGGCTACATACCTCTAATCATAAGCGAGCTGCATTTTATGAGCTATGAAGGGATCTTGCAGACTACCCTTTTCTGGGCGAGGGTTTGGGGGGTAGTAGTGAGTGCGCTGTGCCAGCACCGCACCCCTGCAGCCCGCCTGCCCCCGACAGCCGGCGTAGTCGCAGTATGTCCTTGGGCACCAGGAGGTGCAGCCAAGCGTGCATGAGGATGCACTTGCAGTCCCACACATAGTGCTGGAGGTTATGCTCAAAATTCAGGCTGAACAGAAAAATACGCATCCTCTTTTAATCCTCTAAACTGGCTTTGTTGGTTTGGCATGCTGCTTGATAGCTAGGCATTCAGAGGATGATAGAAAAATGAAGGAGAGGGGATTCATAGAAATGCAACACCTTCGCCACCAGGAAAAAAATCTCATGGGGCTGGTGAAGTGTCAGAAACCAGAAATCAAGCATCCCTCGCTATTAATATTATCTTTCCAAAGAAAAGAAGACATACAATAGTGGCAGGAAACTTCTGTCAGTGAGTTGCTTTCCCTCCAGCTTGTGGGATTGCAGCAGCAAAACCAGCTCAGCAATAAATGTTGTGCTTATGCCAGTGGCAAGATGCTATTCAGAAGGGATCGTCTGTAAATAAACAAAGATTAAAAAAAGAAAGGAGTGATCAGTGATCATGTGATGGTGAGCAAAGATTATTCCTGACTGACCGTGGAAGCAGAACTTTCCAACCCAACTTGGTGTGCAAAGCACTGGGAATATTATTTTTTTTCCTTGTCTTTACCTCTTATTGCTGCTGAAGAAGGAAATTTTAATGATGTCCTCATTTTACAAGAAGTGTGGAGTAATTGGTTAGCAAAATGCATAAAGCCGAGTTTGAAGATTTACTGTGGTGTTTTTAGTTGTATCCTTACAGAGTGCCATCTAGGGGTAACTCATTAAAACCTCGTCAAAGGTTGAAAGCTTCGTCTCTCATTAAAAATCAAACCAGAAAATGCTTCCCCTGTATGATGCTCCAAGGTCTTGCTGCAGATACTGAGCACACTGTTTGGAGTACATAGGGTGGCATTAAGACTATAGGAAAAGGGATTGGCAAGAGATTACTACAGGATATAAAGGAAGTAGGTTCAGAAAACCATTTGCTCACCTCCACAAACTATCTGGTGTTTACAGCCAAATCCTCCCATGCTGTCCAAGTGACTGGCATTCATAAGTCAACTTATTGTCCAGCTTGTATTCCTTTTGTTTACTGGCTTGAGCATGAGAAAAAATGCGAGCTTTAAAATCCTAACTCATAAATGTGGTGATTAAATCGATTAAGACAATTAGCTTTTGTCTGATTTTCTGATAGGACAAAAAGGAAAACTATAATTCTTACAAACATGCGAGGACATTAGGAACTGGATTTGCCTATATTTTTGTTTTATTTTGTTGTCCTGTTTTGATCCCCTGTTCTAACTTTATATATTTTTAATCAATGTATGTTTAGAGTAATATGATCAAGTTCATAATTACACTTCTGCCTAACATTTCCTTTACTTGGCCTAAGGAAGCCTGGTTTTTCTCCTCTTTCTGGAAATTATGATAGGCAACCAAATAAATTCTGAATGTCTCGAGGCAGCTAATTATGCTGAGATACTCTGATGACGCTTGAATTTCTACCATTATTTAATTTCCTAAAATAAACTTACTAAAGAAAAAATACCTTTCTTTTCATTCTTTTAGACAGACTCCTAAAATTCTTCTAAGTTTGAAGAAACACTCAGAAGAGCCTGCGCCCTTAGGGCCAACTCTCCCCAGCCTTCAGGCATGAAGCCACACGGAGGCAAGGTTCCTTTCTCCTGCAAGAAGCAGCATTTGTTCTTTCCACCATCCCTCTCTTGCCTGTGCCTTTGCCATCTCTTTTTGGCCTAACATAGCTGAAAAACTGTATTTTACAAATGCTTGTCTTATAAGGCATTCCATAAAAAGGTCTATTCGAGTCTAGTATCATTGCTGTATCCCCTCTAGCATATACATTTCCTAATTTTTCGGATAAGGAACAGTCTTCCAACTCTATATAGCTCCTAATCTAGTCACAGTTTGGTCTATGGCTTGGGCCCCTAGGTGCTGTTACAGATACATACCTAGAAAAGCTTAATTCTGCTCATGTCTCCGATATCATTGTTACATCATTATATTCAGTTCTTTTCTTGGGGAGAGCTGCAATAGACCAGCACTATGTTAAATCAGCCTCTGACAGAAGAAGCTGTTCTCATTTTTGCTTGACCTGCACTGTGGTTTTTCTTCACAATACTCATTTAATATTTTATAAATACTTGATATTTACAAGTACCGATGGAAATAAAAACTGCGTTGGCAAATGTATCAATGTCATTCTGTCATTCAGTCATCTCCCTCATGGATTTCTAGCACCTCTTTTAAAAGCAATTTCCACTCTCTAAATCACACAAGTTTAACAAGAGGGTAACAGTCAGTTCCTTATTTTCGTAAGCATGATTTATAGAAGGGGGATGGAAATCAATTATCATTATGGGTAACACGCCAAAAAAAAGATGTAGACCTGTGATACCTGGAAGAAAATGAGTTGGCAGAAATTGTGTAAATGGTTAACAAGTATTTAGTGTGTTCCTGTTCTAACATTTTTCACATCGCTGAACTGGAAAACTTCAAGAGTTAATGATGCCAGTGGGTGAAATTCCTCCCACTTTCACCTCCTAAATCAGTGTCAATATGCATTGATTTTTATAGGTCTCATTCTCACGCAGTGGCACATAACATATGCTTCAGTTTTGTGCATACCTAAGTATACATAGTACTTACATAAGTATACATGTTACTGAAACCCAGAAATGGTAAAGGATTTTAGTTTTATTTCAAACTAAATAATAGTGGGTGAAGTTGTGCTGTGATTTATTTTTTCCTCAGTAGCTAGCCTTCTAATGCAAGCTTTCCTTCCTCCCATTTCCTGCTTTCAGTAGAGGTGTTGTTATCCAGCAAGTGGCTTTGTCTGCTCTACTCTGTGCTAAACTGACAAATGACGAAGAATAGTAAAAATAGCCAAAAATTGCAATGATAACACAACCATTTCCTACCTTTTTAAAGAACTGTACAAATATGAATAAATCATCCATAATAGCATATGATTATCTTTTACAGTATCTACATTACAACAGAAATAAAAGCATGAAGAGCTTCAGAAAGGTAACAATGAGTTTTGCAGTGTTTTTTATTTTGTTGTTCAAAGTATATTATACTATACAGAACACAACTAATATCTACTAAAAGTATATATAAAAAAAGGGAAGCTTAATTTTCCATATTGGATACAGCTGAAATAATTATTTAATATTGTTGTTAATATTCTTTAATTGTTGCCTCACCAACAACCTTTTTGCTTTGTGTTTTTTTTGCCTTGGAAGCATTCAAGCTCTGATGCACGTATATACGAATGCAGGACGTTTCTCATTCACCTGGCACTAAATTACAATAAAGCAGTGTTTTAATCTGAATAATCTATCATGGAAGAATACTGCAGGTTGGTAAGCCCTCCTCTCCCTGAAGTATTTTAAGTTAAAATGCCAAGATGGGAAATTGTATTAGCCAAATACCTCTCCACCTACCAGTAGCTGCTTTGAGTGGAAATCAAGTCATGCGAGGAACCTGAACTGAGGCAAATCCCATCCTGAGTGAGAGACTGGTACATGGGCATCCTGTCCCTTCCTAATTAGCTCTAGCAGTCACTGCGCCTGTGCTTCAATTAGCGCTTTGTAATTGTAATTTCATTCTAACCCTATTTTTGATCTTATATAATGCCTCAAGCTGGCTAAACTTTTTTTCCTCCTGTCAGAAGGGAGGACTAGCAGGCAGCTGGAGCGGCCCCACCAGACCTCCCCAGCAGCCGCTGTGCCTGCTACGTGAAAATGTACGTTTCACCCTTCAGCTAGATCTAATTTAGAAATCTTTGAGCTCTTAATGATTTCCTATAGTTTGGCCTAATTGAATCTAAGTGCTTTTGCATTAAAACTGAAATGCCCAGCTGGGCGGAAGCTGAAAACCTGTGACCCTGAAATACATTCCCAGAAATGTGAGCCCTCTTCTGTGTTGACAGTTGCCACCTACTGCATCAAAGCCACAGCCACCTTCTGTTTCAACCTAGTGCCTAGATTGCAAAAACAGTTTGGTTAAGACCGAAGCCTTCTGCAGAACTGAATTACCACCTATGTATGCAGCAGCTGTTCCATGCAGCGAAGCTGCTGCAGCCTGAGGGACTCTCCTCTCCGAGAAGGGAGGTACTGCTGCAGGAGCTGCTCCTGCCGCATCGTGTCCTCCTATGAGGGAAAGGAGCTCTGCTGCTGCTGGGGAACATGCCACCCGGGACAGGGTCCAAAGTGGGGAGCTGGGCTCTGGAGCGCTCCATTTGCTCTGTGACTTGAGACGCTGCATATGACTGATCAGCAGGTCAAAAGATCTACCTCCAGCAGGTGCCTCAAGCCATGGAGCAGGAGAGAAACCACTGCTGAGAGCTGCGTCTAATGGGTTTGGGGAATGCAACGCAGGAGTCAACCGGGTGAGTGCCCCGCTGAGGGAGAGACGTGACAGCAGACTCAGGCAAAGCTGCCTGGGCTCCCCTGTCTGTGTCTTCCAGCAGTGTTTGCTGCTGGCTTTTCTCTAAATCTATTAAAGCCACTGGTGAAATCCCATTAGTTTCCTAAGAAATTCTCACCTTGCAGGCTTCTATAGTAGAGGAACATGTACCATCCAGGGTCTATCCATTCTCAGACTTTTTTTTTCCCCTCACATTCTGCTCTTCTCTTTGATGTTCAGGCAGGAACGAGAAATATTTGCATCATGCCTCTATTCAGAAGCCCCTTAGAAGGACACCATACAACCACCGCACAGTGCAGCGCCTGTTACTGATCTATTAATAATCGTAACAGTAACATTAGCAAGTAACTATCAAGCACAACTACTGAATATGAACCCATGATCTTATCCCCAAGCTAAGAATGATACGAATGACAGTATGAATAATATCTAATAATCATCTAGCTACTAAAATTATATCCCTACAAAACTAGACAGACTTGATTCTTTTATTTTAAAGACTAAGTCTAATTAAGATGCATCCAGGAGGTTGGAAGAGTTTAGGCGATTGCCATCATACGTTCAAAGTAAATCAGACTGTTAGGCTGTAATATTTACATTTCACAATTTCTGGCTTACAAAATTACACTCCCAAAGTAAATATCACTGCAGTATAGGAAATTCTTTACAAAAGAAGAGCTAAGGAAAGCTAGTCCATCATTTCTATTTTCATCAAGGTGAAAAACACACTCTTGCAACCATCTTATTGGGCTCAATCCTATGCTCCATTAGCAGGAAAATTTTCCATTGAAGTTAGCGCAGATCTTGCTTTCATAAGAGAATCTGGTATTCTGTAGCAACATCATCTTGCTATCAGTAAAGTCATGCTTCTGGGAGGTAATGGGAGACATGCTTCTGAAGGTAATGGTAGCAAAATGAGATCTTCGGTGGTGTTTCATAATGCGCTACACCAGCAGGAGAAGAACCATTGATTTCGGGAATCACAGAGGTTGGCATCAAAGAACAGATTTGCTTCTGCTAAAGAAATACATGGGAATGGGCCTGAAATTTAAGAAACTTCAAAGTAACCTGCACTGCAGCATGGGAAGAACGTTAGACCTTATATATTTTAATAATCCCCACAAAGACAAATCACCTGATTCATTCAGTGACTTCAGTGTTCCAGTTAATGTCAATATACATGCAATATAGCACCTTAAATTGCTGATTTTGAATTTTACTTGTATTTTTAATAAAACTCCCTTTGTCTTCCCCAGAAATGTCCTAGCAACTAATGAAACCTTTCATGTTCTAAATGAAAGATGTTTCGTTTGACCAGGCAGCAATATTCTTTTCAAATTTTAATTTGACAGGAAGCAGGAGAATCCTCAATTTTATCCAAAATGATTTCATTTTTGACTGTGATTTGTTTGCATTTTCCTACTTTGAACTCTTTCATACATGTGAAACAAAGCTCATAGGTGAACTTCTGAACTATATTATAAGTCCGATTTGGCAGTTAGAGACAGCATATAGCTCCAAAACCACCTCTTCAGTCCTCATAGGATAGTATGTAAGACTATCTTCCCCCTCCTGTCATGTACAAAAGCCCTTGGAGCTCTCCCTAGAGATGTTCACAATGTGCAATGAAAGAGAGGTGTTGCAGAGATCTCACCAACTCTTCTGCGTATTTCAAACTTACAATGTTGTCTCTGGACTTAAGCCAGGGAAATAATTTAACTTCTCGCAGCAGACAATTTTTGTCTTCGGCATAGTTGATACTCCCCAAATAAAAAGATCAGCCTACAAAGCTATTGGCTTAGAAGAAATAAGAAATTAATAAACAGAAGTGTGTTGCAGTAATGTTACTTTTAATGAGTTTAATCACAAAATTCTTCCAATTCTAAGTTTATGCAGAAAAGATACAATATTCATCTGAGCAGATACACAATTCTAAACATCCGCATTTTCCATA
The DNA here is from genome assembly GCA_013401315.1 of Balaeniceps rex. NCBI lineage: Eukaryota > Metazoa > Chordata > Aves > Pelecaniformes > Balaenicipitidae > Balaeniceps > Balaeniceps rex. The sequence continues at coordinate 59,122 of VYZW01041427.1, read as the reverse complement.
AATAATTGGCAGAACAATCTACCAGTTGTTCATAGTTTGTTGCAGGCATTCCCATATGCTTATAAATTTTATTATAATGAGTGGGAGATTTTATAAAATTGATCAGTACAAAATAAATGTTCACAATTTATTCTTCAGTTTAAAGTGTCACTTGTTTATAAAGGTTCAACCTTCATAAATTTTTAATTCATGGTGATTCATGAGCTGAATACCAAGATTAAGAATCTAACAATAACAACTGCTTTCAGGATTCAGCATAGTTTCTACACAGTTTTATTCTCCCCCTGATTGCTTACTGCCAAGCACCTCTTTACTGCCTGACCCTTCAGCAGGGCACTCAGGTGACAGTCACACTGCGCTGGACATCAAGGCCACATCTGGGCTGCTCACACTAAACACACCTCGGGAGTGTTTCAAGGCATCACTTAGGTTGTTAAACTTTTAAAATGTTTCAGGGCATGGTTTTAGCCCTACCAGGTGCCTAACGAATTTGCAGGCATGGTTCAGGGGTCAGCACTGGCCTCAGATCAGTCCACATACACCGGGTGCACGTAACCACCCTGCTGTCAGTGTCTGCAAGCTCAATGGGCGCAGGCGTTCAGTGCCAGCTGGCCTCTGCCAGGGAATAATCCTCTGCATACTTAACTTACTAGCATAGATGAAGCTTTAGGGGCAGCAGTAAAGCTAAATGAACTTTCATGTCAGTCAACAGTGGATGAACAATTGATGCGAAGATGAAAGAATGAGTCTAATCTTTTCAACTTAGTTGACTTCACACTTGTATTAATTTCCTCTTTCTTAAGTAACGATTACAGCATTTACTGATTTTAGACCCTTGGTAGAACAAAAGCAGGAAAAAAGATCGCTGCACCTTAAGCAATCTTTTCTTTGAGATCCATGAAAAAGTGTACCTTTGAATTGCTGCTGATTCCCATTTTTCAGTCGCTGTCTCTCTCTTGCAGCACAACCCCAAAAGACTCTGCTACCACCTAAATGATGCATAGACCAGGCAGTGATACAGTACAGTGGAGAAAAACAGACACTGAGGGAAGGAGGAGTTGGGGCAGGGAAGAGGAGGGAAGCAGGAAAATGCATGAAAAGCGAGGCGTACAACACAGCGCAAATCAGCTACGTTGAAGCATGAGCTATGACAGGAATCACATGAAATGAGTTCTGCATCATCTGCCACTTCTAACGTATGCCCTATGGGACTCCAGCTGGAGCACTGAATCAGGATCTTACCACAGTCAGCCACACTGCCTTTCCCACAAAAACTTCTCTCCACCTCCCACTTGAGGGGAAACCCCACAGGGGAGTCAGGATGAGAGCTCCGTTGGGTCTTGGGGACCTTGTGGGCCAGGGAAAAAGGATCAGCCTGACCACAGTCCCTCATGGACCAGCTGCCACTGACAGTAGGATTCATGGGGTTGTGTATTGGGTTTGGGTGGCAAGGGTTTTGGGAGTGGGGGGTGCTACAGAGGAGTACCTTCTGGGAGAAGCTGCTAGAAGCTTCCCCTATGTCTGATAGAGCCAATGCCAGCTGGCTCCAAGATGGACCCGCTGCTGGGTGACAGTAGGATTCATGAGGTTGGGAGGTGGAACAACTGAGAAGTAAATCTCAGCAAATTTTACTCACCATCCCTTCTCTCCAGGCTTCTTGTGGCTTTTTCCCTCCCAAGCAGAGACAGCTTTATCCCTTGGCTTCTCAGTTATATCCAGTTGGAAGTCAGCCACCTGAAATGGTCATGCTGTTCTTCCACGCGTATATGGCAGTCTAGTGTAGGCATCAGGAGCGTGATTCATCAGACCAAGGGTGGACGTATACACCTGAACTAGCTGTCTAGAATCCATTTACCATTTACTGAAACAAATACTTCTACCAAGTGACTCATTTCATGCTGAAGTTGCTCTCTGAAATTAATGGTATGCCAGAAAGTGCCTATTTCCCTCCATTAATTGCAAAGGGAGTTCAGATGTGCTTCAGACATGGTCACAATACTACAGACACCTGAAGTTAATGAAGCGGAGTCATTGTTGCTCTATATGAGGAACAAACTAATCCAGAAATTAGAATATCACAGTCCAAAATGTGTTGTAGCTAAATTAATACAATCAAAATTTTATTTTAAAAAGCATTATATTTCCAACAGCGTCTTTCAGTTTTCATTTAATCTAGTAAACACTGTTGAATGAAATACGAGCATTTGTAGTCTCTCTCTTAAGTCTCCGCCTGACAAATCAGGATGTACCACAACCGGAACATGAGATGTTACATAGACTTCATGCAATTACTTCGCAGTTTAACCATCAATTTCCTCAGGAAACACTGTCAATCTGTGTAGGCCAACAACCATCCCTTCCAGAGGCAATGTGATGTACTTAAGTTACAGCACTAAAGATTTACCTTTATTCAAAAATGTTTACTTGCTTAAACTTTTTAAATACAGATCTCATTTAAACGCTAACATTTACAATCAGCTTTATATTTATGTTTACGATATATATCACTCAGGCCACTATCTTACTCAGTGACACTTATGGGCTGAATAGCGAGCTACCTGGGTGGTGGAAGTTACAGACCTGAAACAAGAGCAGTACTTGTGGGATCAGCCACCAAGACTCCTACCAGATAAACTGAAGGCAGAACACCTTCTAGCTTGTTTGGTTCTGCTGCACAGGAGGTGCAGGATTGTTCAAAATTTGTCTATTGCTAGAAGTAGGTGTCAGCTTACTCACTTCCAGGGATCAGCTACGCCTCCTTACCAAGCAGAAAGCTCATAGTCCTTGTAGCCTTTTGCTTCCTCACAGCTTTTCGGTCTGGGAAAGCAGAGCCAAATAGCCGCTCCCAGCCCCAGCCTGAGGGAAGAAGCAATCACGAGCAGTGGTGTTCTGGGAGACTCCCACCCTCAAGTTTTTTCTTCACCTCATTAGAAGTGCAAGCACAGCTGTATGTATCATTTTTGACTTTCCCAGAACAGTACAAATTTACAGAGACACATAAGGAACACCTTCAGACCAAAGCCTTATTTATCCACTTATCCACGGGTACAAACCACAAGATTTAACAGGGATGTAAGAAACACCCTTCTGGATCACCCCAATGGTCCCTCCAAACAGTATTCTCACTCCAGCAGCGGCAGCAGGATATATTATTTGGGGTGAGTATGTGAGCCTACTATTTTCCGCAGTCTGTTCCCTCTCATACATCCCCAGAATCAAGTAATTTCATTCGGAAGTTGGAATTTTCCCCAGTGTGGCCTCCTTACCTTTTCTACCGAGCCATGCAGGGATTTCATTGGAGTCCCTGTTTTCTTGTTGAATTGAGGCAGTTTACCAGGGCTTCTAATACAACATTTGTAACAGTATCAATACAATACTACTACTGCTGTACGAGTCCTGGAATATCTATAAGGTATTTAAAACAACAGAAGTGTCTAGATACATTTCCCTTTACCTGACCTCCAGCCATTCATTTCAACCCCAAACACAGAGCATCTGACTCAGCTGCTCTCTCTCTACACCGGCAGCAACTGCCTGCCTGCTGATAGCATTTTTTCTCAATTTCCTTAGATACCTGTCAGTGGCCACAGCCCTCTTTCTAGCCTAGCATCCTCCTCTGGCTTATATTTAGACTTTGAAGAGTAAATTGTTCTTAGTCTGGCAGGTATCAGAAAGGGTATATTCCCCAACAAACAGCATCCTCATTGCATTTTCAAGGATTTGTGTTGCTTTGCTTTTCCTGCTGGCCCTGTTACATCTTCCATTCGATTTAACTTTCTGTGCTGAGGCAAAATAATACCTCATCAGTAATGCGAGTATGATATTAAAAATATTACACACAATTGCATTGTTTGTTATAGGTTGCAAGTCTAACGGTGTTCTACATCACATTCCTCAGGTCTTGGATACTAAAGGGTCTTGGTTACTGTGAGGATCTCAGCTTTCATTGCAAAAAGGGGGAATTCCTACCCCTCCTTGTTACAAAGAAAAGCTTGAAAACATTACTTTGGCAAAAATAAAAAACTGAGAATCTGGAATCAATTTAATATAAAAGGCAGGCTCATGATTTTTATGATTATGCAACACTTTGGCGGGGGAAGGGACACTCATTCATTATTTCTGAATGTTTGCAGGTGGCAATACTGACTGTGGAAATTTCATCTTTGGGAATGCTTTGTCACCAGTGTCCTCAGAGCGGTAATAATACCATTCTCCCATTAGTTTGTGTGAGTAAGAGTGGTCCTACAGTCTAATTTATTCTCTCTGCAGATTTGGACCCTGATCTTGCAAGCTGTATTTTGTACCCATGAAAAGTACTGCAGTGATATGCAGTAGTGGTACGCACAGGTAAGAAGCGCTGTCTATGCAAGATCATAGATCTTGCAGCTAAGCAAATTGAGTGCAAAAATTGGGAGACATCTAGTTTATTTATATTAAATTTGCCTTTCTAGAAATCGCAGTATGTTCAAACTCTGCATTATTAAAATAGAAGACAACATAATACAGAATTCCTGTTCACTAATTGTCCTTTACTCCAGAAGTCAAAGGATGCACCTCTTCCCACACCCTCCCTCCTGAAGACACACAAACACCAGCATAGAAATAAGAAGAGGGATTTTAATGGAAAATCTGAAACACTGATAACTTCCTTTCGGTCCCATTAGGTGGAGCTCTCAGACAAGAAGAAATGAATGAAAAAAACCAACCCAGCAGGCACCCTTAGGAATCATTACTACTGTACTACGCAGGTATTTTTCCCTGCCAAGAGCTCTCTCTTCTTGATAGACTTCATTTGTATCCAACTAGAAAGCTTATTACATGCTTTCAAAACTACTATTACTCAGCAGCCTGCCTGCACAACTAGGTTTTCATTAGCTTAACACGTTACTGAGATCAAGATGCAAACTTTGGAGGTAGCTGAATGCTACATCACTGGGGTCAACATAAATAACCAGACTGTCAGAGAAATAGTTACGGAAATAAAGAAGCAGAGCAGATAAAGAATTTAAGAGCAATACATAAAAATCAGAAAATTCCAGCAAGTGCTTGACCTCGCTTCCATTAATGACAAACGTACACTGACATTAATGGTGCAGGATTCAGCTGAAAAATTGGCCATGCAGACACAAAGGTGTAATACAAATGGAAACGGTAAAATGTTTGCAACCTGATTTTCTGCTGCTTTCCATTTCTAGGTTCTGCTCTTGTTTTGATTTTGTACTCAACGTATACATTCTCACAAAGTTTTGGGGTAGCTCTCCCAATTCCTACACAAGGGGAAGGACAAAGGTAACCCTGTGTAAAGTACTGTACAACCAAAGGACAGAATGATGGGTACATATTTGCAAGGCTATTGGCTCTTACCCCAATTGTTCATTATGTGCAGTAACTCAGCAGCGTCAATATTTTTGCCAAGTAATTGGCTGTGGTTGGCAAAATGGGAAAGAGGAAAACAACGTTATATAGACATTTATCAGAATTAACAGAAATTAGCAGAGATTGTCCAGATATATATGGAAGGAAAGAGTCTGAACTGGTTCCCGTTAGACTCTACACCTTATTTAAGAGAAATGATTGACTTAATTTAATCAATTCAACTGTGATTAAACCCTGCTAGTTTTATCTTTTATGAAGGCAAACATGACACTTTTGTAATTGACCATTTCAGTAAAGCTTAGCCTATCTCCTAGATTTATCCTTGACACAAAAATATGATAATTTCATGACCATTGAGGTACGATGCTGGGAGGTGGTTTTTATTTTGTGTTTGAATATCATCTGCCTAGTTCCAGGTTTTGCAACAAAACCTTTTGCAGACACTTGAACAGTCTGAAAGTCTGTCCCATTTTCAGACTTTTTAAAACCTGTACTCGTTTGTGCCTGAACACCATTTAGCACCTTGTGCTAAAATAAATAATATGCAGTGCCTGTGAGACATGAGAAGTGGCAACTTCGTTTCTGTGTTGAAATCAGTTGGCCTCATTATTTGATGGGCTTTAATTTTACACACTACTCTAGATTTGCTTCACCAATGTAAAAAGAAAACTTCTCCTACTAGAACGGATTGCTGCAACGTAAGAAGAGTGTCTCCCCTCTACACTGAAGGTTTCTCCCTCACTTGCACATTCTTCTGCTCTGCACATTTCCCCTGAGGAATGTTTTGTGATCAGGATGATCTTTTAAGCTTTTAATTTCCCACAGGAACCATCCCAAACCTGCCGCTGACATAAGAAAAGTGTCACAGGTCAGAATCTGACCCTTCCTTCTTGACACTGACACCATGGACCAGGATGGTCCACACACTGGTCATACTGGGCAACACGCACTGGTTCCAGTGACTGCAGCTGTAGCTTCCACAACCTGTTTCAGATGCAGAGGGCATAAAAAGCCACAGCTTCAGGAGCACACCTTATTTTTAACTTCCCCTCACCTGCCTTCAGGATGGCCTTAATGACTACGGCATGAGTACAGAGTTTTCAAGTTCTGTCCTGTGAGTCTGTTCCTCTTTCAGATACATACCTATGGTATGGATATGCTCCATTCTCTGTCATATAAGGCTACTCATAGCCTCTACTGTACTTACCCTGAGACTCCTAACTCTAATGGAGGGAGTTATTATTATCCCTATTTTACGCCTTCAGGCTAAGTGACTTCTTCAGTGCTATCCAGGGAGCCTGCAGCAGAGTTGGAAACCGAACCTGATTCTGGTGCATCCTACCTCTGCCCATTGAACTATACTTCAAGGTGAATTACACAAATCGATGAGCATAGGTCTGATTTAAGCTTCAAGGGAGAGAATGAAGGTTATGGCAGTCTTACCTCACTTGCCTAGATACCTGAGAGAAGCAAGCAGGAGAAGGGTCAAGACAGTGGAGAACTGAAGCACGTGGTGCCACATGGTGAGCCTATGATAAAGTCCTGTAGGCAGAGAACACAGCTGGTAAGGTTCACCTAGCTAGGAATCACAGAAGCATCATGCCAACTTTCCCAGCGTAAAACAAAAAGCTCTCTCCAAATCTGAAATTTCTTCATCGAGAACTTGTTTTTATGAGATGAGCGTTTTTCATTGGAAATTTTTCCAGCAGAAAATTCACAACTACCCACTATACACCCCCCAACTCCCCTCCGGCTTCCCAGTGTCCATGCCCCTGAATGGGCGAGAATGTTCTCTTATCCATGATTCAGTATTTTGCTAAAGTACAGTGTGGCTAAAAGACAGAAAATCAACCTTAACTACTGAGATTTCCATAAAGTTCAATTAAAGGGTCAAGCTATTGTGACTAGCTTTGTCAAAATGTGGGTGACAAGCTCTGTTGTGCAGCAAAACGTGCTTGTTTCACCAAATGCTGGCGAGGACTGACAGGATGCTGCTTCTCAGGCAGCTGCAGGCACATGAACCTTCTGGCTGTAGCTCCTCAGCTTGCATCTGACCCACGTGCCCAGAGCTGAGCCGCCTCTTGCAAAGGGAGAGCCTGAGAAGGCAGCCAGTGCAGGTGCTCAGGGCTCAGAAGGAAATCAGTGTGATCTTGATAAGAAAAATAATAGCATTCACACAGCCAAAGTCCCGATCTGTTCCTGATCCTGCTGCACCACTCTCTTTCCTTCATTCACCTGATTCGGACATGGTGCTTTGAAGAGAAGGTAAATACACCTCTCTCGACTTCTTTGTCTATCCTTCTGGAAAAGTGCTCAGTGCTTGTACAGTGTATCCCAATATGGTTTCTTTTTGAATATCTATTTCAGAAAACACACCCCTACTGCAGCACAGTGCAGCCTATAGCAATGAAGAGGAATAATAACACAATCCTTAAAGACAGATCAGGCATTCTAAATGCTATACTTGGGTCAAACTTGAATCTGAAGGGCTCCTATATATCATCAAAAAAGTATTTTCTCCCAGTCTCACAATAGGTTATAGGATGCTAGAAATTTCTGCTAGTAATTATGTGGGAATAAATTCAATTAGCTGAATTCATTGTACTTCTTAAAACCAAACTTTTATTTGCTCTGAATAAATTCGGTCTCCTGTTTAGTAATAGTCTCCTCCTATTAAGCTTCATTAAGATCTCATCCTGACGATGGCTGCGCATCTGCTGTTAAACATAGGTGCTTTGCGAGGACCGTGAGATGCCGTGATAAACAAAGCTTCTCAGCCAAGTTACATGCTTCACTCAGGACTGATCTGTTCAAAACCTGGTAATCCTGCACATTTGTTTAAACAAGTGGTTCCGTCATGACCAGCCCTGACCTACTTTCCCCAGTGCCTTATTTGTTACGCACACGTTTCAGCTTTCCCCCAACTATACTTCAAACACAGACTGCCTTTTGCTATCTGTTAGCAAACTGCTCAAAACAACGGGGGCCCTGATGAGGGAACACCAACACCACTCTGCTACACAGAGCAGAAAGTAAGACGTATCGCCAGCACCCAGCAAAACCAGAGGTATTTGCCTGCTCCTTGAGCGAGCTCAGGATTCATTTCCTTTAGCTAGCCAGTTTGACTTTTTATTGCACAGAAACAGAGGAGCAAGTCAAACATAAATGTGCAACTCCTGCAAAATGAAGAATTCTGCAGAAGAATATATGAGTGCAATTAAAGGGCAACAGCATTTAACAGTGACCATGTCAAACTTCTCTTTAGTATTAGCAAGAGATTCAAGACAAAACTAGTTCACTGCCTGCAGAATACATCTCTCTTCACCTTTTAAATAGACCCACAATAGAGCCTTCTGTTGGTCATATCGATCTCTTTCACATTGCACATGAGCTATCATTTTTGTTCAGGACATCTTTCTGCTCTTTAAATGACAGCTTGATTGTTGGAGCCAATCTCCATCACAGCAAAACTGTTTATCTAGTGGTATGGGTGAGTGGGGCTATTAGTCCTGAAGTCCTGTTGTGTGGCCGCTGGCTAGAGAAAACGATTTTAGATTGAATAGAGTCTGTTTTGATGTCCAATATCCAAATCTTTACCTCAGAAGTGGTTCTCTAAAGGTGCATGCAAGAACAGAAAACTTCCCCCTGCAGCTCTTCCACTGAACTCCTCGGTATGATGTCGGGCAATTCCTCTGGTCGAGCTCGCCTCTGGTTTTGGTTCCCAGTAGAGATTTTTCATTCCAAAAGTGTGGTATAAAAGGACAGTTTACACTTCAGTGCAAATAAAAAATCCATAACCCAAGGTATTGGCAGAATGCTCGTGTAGGAGCGTGTANGGAGAGGAGAGGAGAGGAGAGGAGAGGAGAGGAGAGGTCTAATTAATTGACTTCGCTCTCTCTTCCTGTACTAAAGGACAAAAGACTCGTTAGCATATCTGAAAAGAGTCAAACAGAAAAATCTTTAATTATAGACTTCTCCACCATTGTACCAGATAGGAAGGAGAAGGCATGAAAATAATTCTCTTTTGAAATCTGATGGAAACATAGATGAGCCATATTAACTACCTCTTCGGATGGACCTGTGCCTAACATAAGCTCTCCTCTGTCCTCTGATCTGAAAGACAAGTATCAAAAGCGCTGATGGACAATTAGGTCAGAGATAGCTCCTTTGCCCCTCCTTTTCCTTAACTCGCATGCTGAGTTCATTCCATGTTTTCAAATTCCTGTAGATAAAATTGAAGAACAAAAGTGCAGCTGGGGTTTGCGCAAGTGGCAATTTGAAGAGTACCTTCATTCTCTAAACAGCTTGACTTTTTTTGTCAGCGAAGCATATCTGTCAAACCACATGTTCCTCCTCCCTGAGCTCCAATACCAGGTGGCTGAAATCTGAAAAGGGCTGATATTCAAGAACATGCAGTATTTAGCAAGGTTACATTCACCACAATACAGCAATGCAATCGTATCCACTTTCTACTCCTCCTGGACAGCAGAATTAAATAAATCACCCAAACTTGGATAGCGAATCAGTGCTACAGGCAGGAGTGGGACTGAACTTTCCTGAGTCTCAATCCCACTGCATAACCACAGGGCCCTATAACTTGCTCTCGTGGTCTGTTAGTAATGTCATGAGCTGCTCCGGTGGACAATGACATCAAGAATAAATCCAGCTGGCATCAACCACAGCCTTGGCTCGGTACAGGGAAAAAGAGCAAACATGGTCCCTATGGCTGGGCCATGTTAGTTCCCGCACCACCACATGAACCATCTTCCCTCTTTCCCTGGGACGGGGTGTCAGGTTTGGATCAGGAGCAGCACAAGGGCAGCCCTGGCAATAAATGCGTGAGGGCATAGCACAAACACCACCCCAAATGTAACTGCCTGTGCCGTGAACCAGATGCCCTGCAAGATGCCTGGGGGGCCTCTGAGTAAACCCAAAGGCAAACAGAATTGGCCATCCTCTTTTGTCATCTCCCATGGTGAGGTAGGAGGGCTTGTGTCCGCAGCTTCGAGAGAGTCTGGGAAAGTAGAGCTACCTGATTTTCTGTCCTGATTTGAGGCTTTGATTTGATAAAGATCCATTCTTACAGTTGTGTGAGTTGTTTTTTCTTGCCTTTTTCTCCCCAAACACTAACCTGGAAAGCAGAACTCCAGTACCCCAGAAGGGTATTACTGATGTGATGCAGCATGACAACATGTAACTCCTGCCTCCGGCCTGCATTTCTATTCTCGAGTATTCTATAAAGAACATGCTTTTTTCAAAGCTGTGTTGTGCCGAGGACCCATTTAATCTGTTCTTTACTGTGGCCAATAAGCTTTTTTCCCTCCATGAGTGACCATTACTTGATACCTCTCCTTGCTGTGAATCTTTCCAAACTGGTTTTGGTTTTTGTAAGGGTTTTTACACCCCCTTACATTAAGCTGCATCTTCTGAATAATGCAGGTGCATTATAAACTCTTGTATCTTGAGTTTTCTCATGACTTTGGGTCATCCAAATAGCTGACCAGAGGGAGGTCCGTTAATTAACATCACTGATAACTCAGAGCTTGTTTTCTGGCTCCCTCTTTTGAGAGGGAGATTTCTTTTGTTTGTGTGATTGCTTTTCATGCCGCATGTTCATGTCTGCCCAGGCTTTTATGCTGTGCCCATCATCGTGAAACGTGAGATGACTGATAACTCTCTTCTAATTCATAGAACAGATACTGTCTCGGCAGCAGCACATTTTGGCCTAAAAAGCAGTATTTGAGGCCTGACATGTAATCTATGGATTTGTCCAATCTAATTAGTGCCACTTGCATCAGTGTTTTTATGATATAGACATACATCCACTCAGAAAATCACTAAAGCTACAGAGTCAGCTGCCAGGCAGTCATTCTATCAACTTGCGGTCACTTCTGGCTTGGAAATGATTTGAAAGATGCTATAGAGGTGGAAGGCTCTGAAACACATCATCAGTCCCTTAAACAATGTATTTCCTATGATTGTTCATAGTCAAGTACTCTTTCATTAGATTAGACTCCAATTTTCACTAATTTCATTGTACTTTCTTGTAATTAGGTAAAATTCTGGTTTTGTTGAAGTCAGTGATAAAACTTCTACAGCAAAAAATACTGAATATATCCATTTTTAAGACAATAGATTGAGAGTTGGGCTAAATTAATCTGCATTGAGCACCGTGCAGCAATGCCAGACAAATTGCCATACTCAAGCTAGCTTGTTGACAGTTGCCTTCAGTATTTCTAGCATGTGTGGCCCTGTTTAGTGCAGACACACTCCAGGAACAGTTGGCCATGTGCATTCACTGGGCATCTTAGACATGGTTCTGACACTCGTTCTCCAGGGAATTGTTCTGTGAGTCTCAAAATCATTCTGATAAACCAGAATACATCTCCTTATACTCTTTTGCATCTAAAATTCCCGTGAAACCATTGAAAACCGGACATGCAATGAAAGATCATGTTTAGAAATGATCAGTCTCTGTTTGACTCTCTGGACCAGAATCGCCTCCAGCTAACACCAGTGTAAATCACAAGCCTTTCACTGACACCCCTAAAGTTATATGCAAAAGCAACTGCCCTAAAGAAGAAAGGGATTAGGGTGGCTGGACATTTTCATTGGTAAAGGAATTAAAAAATGTTATTTATTTCAACCTGAACTCATCAGACTTCTGCCTGATCTGCCCCTGTCTTCAGTGCAAGAGGGAAATACGTTGGGTTTGCATTGCTGCTGGTCTCAGGTTTATGGTGAGAGAGGATTAATAGTTACGACTCCTCCAAGCAGCCAACTCTGTTGGCACAAGCCGTACTCACCACCACAGACCACTGGTCGTTCCCTTCTCAAACACCGCAGCCCACTCCTGGGGATTCGATGGCTTCGGATCCCCTCCCAGACCAGGGATGTGCTGTGAGTTGGCAGGATTTGTCCCCATTAGTGGAATCTGTGGTGGTATAAAGTGGCCAAGCCTGGGAATATAAAACCAACCCTGCCTTTCCAATAGGTCCTAGCTGGTCTGAATAAACACCCTGGCAGGAGGACTGGACAGCCCAGAGGGAGCAGCGATAATTTTGTATTGGCTAAGGTTGCCTGCGAACTTACCAAGAAACAGCCCGATCTCCTTGTGCCATCTACATCGCATAAGCATTCGGTACATTAGCATGGGATTTAATTTGGGCATTTAAAGCTGCCTGCGTTATCTTGTGATTGTGGGTCTTTTCACCCATCTTTTGTGCATGTTCTTCCTTGCAAATGTGTATTTGCTGCAGCACATTTTCAATGGGAATCGAGAAAGGGAAAACTAAAAGCTACATGTATTAGTATTCCTGTTTAATTTAATATCGGCTTACAAGGTGGAAATGAAAATGATTTTTCTGTCACTGTTATCTCTCTTCACTTGGCAAAGATCGATTTCCTTCTTCCCCACTGCTTACTAATAAGACATCTGAAAACTAAGATGGTTTTTATGTTTACTTCCTTGTTTAAATCAGCTTTCTCATCTAAGGACAGCTTTGGCAATATATTTGATTTTTAACTTGTGATTTCTGCGTTGGCTCAGACTCCGCCAGTGACAGAACATCAAACACGGAGAGGCTATATATTTTTAATTACTCAGGGATGCCCTTGTGCATAAGTACATGCAAATTAAACAAGCAGAATTCAAAACCTGTTCAGAACAGATTGCACACGTTACACAATCAGTCACATTTTGGGCTCAGAAATGATGGTGCACTATTTTGCTTCTCATGCTGACAAGTACAGAGGTATCAGACATCACTGGGTACAGCGTCATGCCATTGCTACTGCTGTGTCTGACACTGCTAGGGTTGGTACCACTTTCTCGAGAGCTGACAAGCCAAGGAACATGGATGGCAACGCATGAATGCTCGAGTGTGAGAATCAGCTGAACAACTAGCCTACGTGGAATGACACCTTCCTACAAAGGAAATACTAATGTCCAGCAAGAGGATTAGAAAAAATACGATGTTTTTGACATCTTAAAGAATCTGACATAAGCACCTAACAGCCTGCCTCCGGCATCTAGCAGACCTTTGAAACGAGGAGGATAAAGTAATGAGCAAAGTTGTTGTTTGGAATCCAAGCTGCATTTTATGAACTTGGTACTTGTACCCCAGTAGCGTTACAGCTCCAGCCAAGATGTAATTCTTTCAAAAGACAGAAAAACGTTCAGTGAAAATCTCGCAGTGTAAGGCGGTCACACCAAAAGGAAAAGAGAGGAAATACGGTCATCTGCATATTGCAGATGAGGAACTAAACCACAGAACTAAAAAAAGAGAGAGACAGAGGCAGCACGGTGGGTATCCCTAAAGAGCTGACCATTCCTCCTGCACGAAAAAGCTGAGCTTTTTCAAAAAGTCAAGTAATGTGTCCTGCAACACATTCTCTTGGGATATTATCTCATGCCTTTTAGACATTTGACTGTGTCAGAAGTCTCCTCATTTAACAGCCTAGCATTTCTCTTTCATATTTTCTTTCCATTGCCCTTTCTTAAATACCCACGCTCAGCATTAATAAGATTTTTTCCTCTAGGGTGTTTATGCCTGGAATACCTATATAGCATTATCTTACCTTCTTCCTCTCAAACTTGATTATCCTTCGTTTACTCAGTTTATATGTATTGAAGTTTTAATCTTTCCTTCTCCCTCTCGATAAAGTTGCTCTTGTCCTTCTCGGGGGGTTGATGTCTCAAGGCTCCTTTCAGCCCTATCTTACGTGGTTCCACAACTCTCTTCAGTGTTTCTGTATGTTTGATACAGTTGCGCCCAGAACTCAAATCCAGCGAGCCCCTTCTGTGAAGACGCACCTGGCTCTGTCCCCACTGGAGATCCAAGGTGACAACTCCTCGCATTGCACCAGAAGCGGTTCATGCCGTACAAGAGGCCTGTGTCCCACCAAGTGTGCTCTTGCCAGCCAGCTGCATGGGTGACCTGAGGCAAGGGTGCCCACATCTCTGGTTGGCTCCCAGCACAGGGCTGGTCTCGGGGCACTTTGTTCCTTGCCAGGGAGCCTGGTCCTGGCCTGCTGTGCCAGGCCGGCAGGCAGATGTCTGGGCACACTTCAGGCGGTGAGTGCCAAGGCTGGTGTGCATGCGACGTGACACTCGCCGTACAGACACCTCTGGCGGTACAGAAATCTGGGGTGAGTTGAAAGCTGCACCGGAGCTGCTGTTAGGGGGCGAGTATGCAAGCGACAGTCTTTCATCTGATTTCCATCTTCCTGTCCTATTTTTGCGCTATCTGTCCTGTGGCCCCTTTGGTGCATACACTAAAGGCCACAGAGCCACCGAGGGGTTCCTGGCAGGTTGTGACCCGTGCCGACCTGCCAGAATAAAAAAAAAGCCTTTTAATTTTATCGCGGTTGGGGAGGGGTGACCTTTCCACTTAGGAAACAGGGAGAAGCCTCAGCCGTCCTCCCCAGCACCCGGTCTCCAGTGGTCAGTGAGGATGGCGGAGATGCCAAGTGCGGCGGGAGAGTGTGGTCGGGGAGAGGAAATCCCCGTCCTTCGCACTACCCTGCAGCTACAACCACAGCACGCACCCGGGCGGCGGAGCTCCCCCGCGGCGCGGCGGCGGCGGGGGGCGGGCGGGACCGCAGGAGGAGGCGGCGGCGGCGGAGGAGGAGGAGGAGGAGGCGGGAGGTGGGGGCGAGCGGCGGCGAAGAGAGGGAAAACCTCGGCTGGGCGGAACACGCCGGCCGGCGCGGTCCCAGCCTGCCGTGGCCGCGCCGCCCGCGCTGCCCGCGCTGCT
>VYZW01041427.1:0-26719 GCA_013401315.1 Balaeniceps rex | reverse complement strand
TTCTCCCTTCCCTTCTCCCTTCCCTTCTCCCTTCCCTTCTCCCTTTCCCTTTCCCTTTCCCTTTCCCTTTCCCTTTCCCTTTCCCTTTCCCTGCAACACTTCTCTACAGATGGTAAATCCTAACTGGCGCAGTCCTCCTTAAGGTCTGTGAAATGCTTGAGTTCAGTTGCAAAGGCTCCTTTTTTTTTTTTTCCTTGTTTATTTTGGAGAAAAAACCTTCTTTCAAGCCAGAAGCCCAGAAAGCTAAATTACACTTTCAGGGTACTCAAAAATCTGTTTCCTACTTTCAAGCAATTTTTTTTTTTAAAGTCTTGGTTTTATTTTATTAGCTGAAGATATAATGCCTGAAGAACTGGAGCACCGTGACACAGCACCAGTGTTGAAAAACTGTAATAGTAGGACTTAACTACCACCCCGTGGGATAAATGGAAAGCATCTACATTAGTGGTTTGGTTTGGATCAAGAGCACGCTTTTAAAATGAGACTGCTGGTTGGCGCTACTTCCCGGACTTTGGTTCATACCACAGAGCTCTCCCAGTGAGTGTGAGAGGGCTTCTCTTCGGACAGCACAGGGTGCAGTCCAGGAGCCCTCCTGATGTGCTCCAGCTATCATTTACTACTGACACTGGTCACACACAGCTGCCAGAAAAATATGGCTATCTTTTACAAGTTACAGAATTTTCCAAAAGCTTCAACTATAAGTGCTTCAAGCTCTAACTAGCTCTGAACTGACTCCAAAATGTTGCTTAGGACTGAATTCACAGAAGTGATTTTTCCCCGTTTTGTAGGGTTTTCTGCTGTATGAAGCAATCATTGATGGTCTCCAGAAACTTCACCTGTAAACAGTCTTACGACACTTGGGCAGCTTGCGTACCAGCAACTGAAGCCCCTCATTGTGGATATTTTATGAGAGATTTGATGACTGTTCTTTATCTAGCAACATCCTACACTTCATAATATTTTTAACTCTAAAAGTGTATAGCTGTAAAAAACTAATTTAATTAAGGTTAGTATCAGGAAAATGATCATATTTTGTGTTCTTATAGTTTAGGAATTTGTATCATTATATATAATTCTGCAATTCTCTTCTTTATGAGGCCGTAGCTCTAATCTACAAAGCTGTTGGATACTTGCCATCAACTCAGATTAGTCCAAGATTTCACTTTGAATTTTTCCATTGTATTATACAATATTTTTCTATTTCAATGATCAAACACAGTATTTCAGTGATCAAGAGGCGAGAAAGGATGCAATTCTTTAAAAAAATTGAAGCAAGGCATCCCACCATTACCATTCAGTAAGTTGCATGTTTAGCTATGGTTAACTACTGTTACGACTGGTAGAAAAGGATGTATTTGAATATCTGAAGTACAAGAAAATGATGACCAGCACACATACAAATTTCCAAATATAAAATCATGTCGGATAGTGTCACATTTTTCTGGGGAAATAAAAAAAAAAAAATAAGAGTTACTAGAGATGTAGTTTGTCTAGAGTATAATACAACATTCGATACTGTGTGTCACAAAGCACGGTGTTGAAAAAGAGAAGATTGGTTTCGGTACAGTGAACACTTGTACTAACAAACAGCTTACTGGAGGACTGTATGAAATGTGGCAGGTGTTAGGAATTAGACAGGAACATTTTCAGTGAGATATCTAAAGAGAAATTACAGGACATACTTTATTTCACATCTCATGGTCAGGAACATCCTTGGTCTTGTGTCTCCCTGGTCCGTAATAGACTTTCCTTGGGTACAGGGTGGTAATAATAATTGATTAAAAAAACTAAGGATGTATTTTGCAAATTTCACTTTCCCCATTTGCAAGACAAGTTTTGCTGCGCAGGGTTTAGTTTAGATTCACCTCTAATAATGTTCAGGGGGTTCTTCCACTGGATATATTATGTGGGATCATAAAGGCTGATTTTTAGGATGGCCACTCTTCCTTGGATCTTCTATTTTGAGTGGCAACAGGAGAGGTCTCCATTCAGTGTCTAATTTAATTACTTTGGGTCACTACCTAGAAAGGCCTGTCACTCTCCATCAGCTAAACAGAAAGCTTGGAGATCTTATTCTTTAGGCTAATCAAAGGCATATAAACAAGTCCTAGTCCTGATGAAGTCAGTTCAAACCTTCTCAAATTATGTCTGGATGAATTTTGAGCAGATGTGTCACAGTACTGCACCGCTGAGGTAACCAACAGGGGCTGAGTTGTAAGAAATGGTCTGAATTTAACATCAGAGGGGGGAGTTTGCCCATTATTGTTTGGAGAAATCTGTAAATACAGTAGCTACCTCCATTAGCAACACTGATAGGAAAATTTAAGCTACCTTAAAATGTAAAGTTTATCAACTCCTGAAATTCAAGCAGAGTGGAGGTAAATGTTTCCAGGCCATCGATATCTCAGGCTGGTGTAATAGACTGGACTCCAGCAGAAGTGAAAACTCTCCTCTGAAATGCAGTCAGTACAGCAGTCAGAAAGCCAGGCTGTTCCCACCGCCTCGTTCAGTTGCCATCCTTTGGCACCAAGGAAAAATCCAAGGTCGAAAGATGCAACACCTGAGCTGTGACTGTACTGCATGGCAGTTGCGCATTGCCGGCGGTTCTTTGGTGACTAAATGAACTCCAAAGGCCAGCCTAACCAAGCGGCTGGTACCTTCCACCTGGGATGTGTCAACAGCAGCATCTCCCTATGGATTGTACGCGAGAAGAGCACAAAACTGACTTGGGGCAGAAAATGGTAATGACCTAACATCACTGTGTGACTTGGCAAACCAAAAAGATCTCCAAAGAGCCCTTTAGTTCAAAAGGCTTTAATATCAACCCCACAAAAGTCACAACCGTAAACACTACTTGCTGATAAGGTAATTGTCTGGCACAGAAAAAAACAAAGACCAAGGCCTCCATGGCCTGGGCATCCTACCTCAGTGTCCGGAGTCTGCAAAAGGCTGCTTCTTGAAGACACTGACAGTACCATGATGATGGCTGCACACCTGAGGATCCAGCTGTCATCAGGGTTTCTAGGCCAAGTACATTCTACCAGATTTGTATGTGGAATAATACAAAAACTACAGAAGACTCAACAACATAAATCTAAGTATTAAACATGTAGTCAAGCTAATTGGCAAGAAAGCAAAAATACGCTGAAAAAGTCACCTGCCTCGAAAGGTACAAAGAACAGTGAGGGTGATGAGGTTTTTCAGACTGTTTCCTCTTCAAAGGACTAAGTTTAGCAACTGAAAAACCATGGTGAGTGTCTGTGAAGGGCAGTGGAATAAGCGTTGAGTTGCGTAGTACGTACTCTGAGCAGAGTGAGTACAAGGCTGTCGGGAGCTGGCTGTGAGTCTATGACAGATTCTTCCTTCGTGCCTCTTTATTTCTGAAATAAAAATACAGACAAAGCATAATTATGCTTTAACTTGGGATAGACTAAGCAAGTCAAGAGCTGAGTAAGCTCTCCCTTTCTGTGATTCAGATGGCTCTTTAACACACAGGGTAGCTGGCCTTTCTGACCTTTTTTTCCATTGAAATAAAGATCTGCTTGTTACTGATTTTATGTGACTGGTAGGATTTGTGATTTCTGATTCTAGTAACTAAGGAATCAGTAATGCTAGAAGTACTATTTTTATTTCATTTAATAATCTTTAGGAAAAAAAATTCAAATTGGTATTTTTCTGAAAAGGGAAAAAATAAAAAAGGGTATTTTATTAAATAAATTAGAGAGAAACTTCTGTAAAAGCTTGCAATAGGAACATAATGGAGGATAAACCAGAACAAAATAAATGTACCCTCTGGTAAGAGACTTAAGTGCTAAGAAATGTATGTTTTCAAAGAATCTTACAAATAGCAATCAATTTTTATAATCATATGGTTTTATCTATTTGTTTATTTCACAAATTATAATTTTTTTTAAAAAACATTAATTAAAAATACATTTCTTTGCCTTACTCTCCTTCTCCCTAGAGGAACACCAATGAATGCCAAGTTTTCTTCTGAGATGCGTAAAGGACTTTAGTGAAAGCTCTACCCTTCGATGAGAGAACTTGGTCCTAAGACATGTCCAATTAAAGAAGTATCCAAAGAAAGATTCACTTCATAAAGGAGCTTTCATGAGAGTTACCAGTGAGCTGCAATGATTTTTTCCACTCACTCAATACTTTGTTATTTCTGAAGCCCAGTGGTTTCACTGAATGTGTAACATTCATTAAAAAGCAACATGCTAATCAGAGTACTCTTGTTTTACATTAGGTTTTCCTTTTTTTATTACAGTGCTAGCTGACGTTTTACCTGACATTTTAGAACCCGGCTAGAAATTTTTCAATTTGGATCTTTTGTTGTGCTGAATGCATGTGAGTGCTTCGCGGTTTTCACCAAAAAAATGAGGTGGCGTGTTGCTGCCCCTGTGACAAGGGAGACCCTGGGGCTCCGTAGAGCATTACTGAAGTCACTGGGATCTCTGTGAAAACTCTGGTTCCATCTTTTCAGTTTTCTTTGGATTGTCTGCAAGTTTCTGAAAGCTGTGATAACCCGATTGTAGCTTCAGAGCAGTGTGAGCAACCTCAGCGTGTATGGGTCCCATCAAAGAACTAGATCTAGTAAAGAGAAGAAACCCAAACAAATAAAAATGAGACAGCGATAAGGCTTGAATGACTAGCCTCTGTGTTGGTGAAAACACATGGATAATTTAAAAGGGAAAATGCTGTAAGTACTGTGACAGTGATGAAAACTGTCATTGTTGTGTTTGATTAGATTCTGTTGTTCCTAAAACCCTCAACTTTGACTTTCTAATTACATCTGATTACATTAGCCTCCCCATACTTTTAGGAAAAGCGTGTTTCTAATGATCAGGATTGTAGAAAAGAAGTGGCACCTTACTGTACTGAAAGGTTCACAGCCTGGGTAATGGATTTAAAAAAAATTCCCCAAATACTAATTTTTAAGAATGCTATTGGGTTTTTTAGGCTAACCATGCCATTTTGAGCCAGGTGCCTGCTAAAATGCAGTAAAATAAATCAGGCTCGCTCAAGCCTGACATTCAGATGGTGGTTTGGGGTGGACTCCTGCCCAGCCAGGGCCAGTGGCAAGAGGCAGGATCCGGAGAGAGCCTCCAGAGGGAGATGCTGCCCAGCGAACTCAGCGCCTTGGCGGAGGGAAGCCCAGCTCCCTGGAGGCCCCTCAGCCCCGGCTCTCCCCTGGGCTTCACCAAGGCTCCCGGGGTTCAGGTTCAAGCCAAGTGCTGCTTTAACTTGTGGCCCTGAGAGCTTGGCTCCCTCAGTCCTGGTTTACCAGCCTATGTCGCTGGTGAATTTTATCCCCCGCGCTTGCGTTCTCGCTGCTCCGAGCGATTTAATGAGGTACTCGGCATTAAAAAGGTTTCTGCGCTGTATTCAAGTGCTTACTTTTATGAAAACCCATCTTTACTTGGCACTTCTTTGAAGTAGCTGAGTGTCTGGGCAAGACTCTTAGGGTAGTGCCTGGGCTGCCCGCAGGAAGGGGACCTCTGCAGCACCTGAGCAGAGCAAGAGCAGGAGATGCCCCAGCACCAGTGGTGGCCCACTGAGGAGCACCTTACATTTTTCAGGACTGCGTGGTTGGGAACTTTTGCAACAGGTCATATATCTGTTACTCTTTAGAGCTTGCTCAGGCACAGGCTGTGTGCTGAAGTTCAGCTGGAAATCAGGAATATCACTTCCTACTCGGCAGTTTGGCAACACACTGAAAATCCCACCGTCGGCAATTAGCTTTTCAGTGTGAGCATGTCCCTGCTAAGTGCACTGGCTCAGATAAGCGTGTTAAGCCATGACATTTGCTCCTGGAGAGAGCTGCCTTTATTTGGGAAAGTTATCAGATATTAGAATGATTCATCTGCTACTTCAGGCTAGCCGTTCAGTTTTCCTTCAAGTCAAATCATGTTGGCATGAAAAACAGGGAAGGCAGGCAGAGTAAGAGAAAGGACACCTTATAATTAAAATCAGGCTTGATCTTATACCTTACTTCATTATACTACTGGAGAAAATGGTAGGATTTACTTCCAAATATTTGGACACTCCAAGCAATATTCAGCCACAGCAATGCAACTTTAGACTAAGCAAGAGCTAGGATTACAGTAGGAAGATTAGCTAAGTATTTTTAAATGCTCTTAATATTAAATGGCAACATAACCTTTGAAAAAAATTCAGCGTGAGCCTCAAGAAAGTGGACATTGGCATAGTCATGAAGTGCCAGCTGACCTGTAAGTGTGGTGTTGCCTAGCAATCCCTCACCATCAGGCAAACTGGGAAAAGGGTTAGAGTGATTTACGCCAGGGAAGAGATAAATGCTAATTTTCTCCAGGAGATTCTGGTTTCTGTGGTTATTAGGAAGGATATTAGCTCATAACCCCCTCTTCCTTTTTTCTTTTTTAACAAGTTGAAAAGCATTTTGAAACAGATCATCAGTTCAAAGAAAAGTCTGTGAGAACGCAAGTGCATTTGCTTCCAGAACACTAATTTAACAAACAGTTGATATAACTGGTAAGTTTGGAGAGAAAGAATAATAAATAACACAAAAGGAATGTTATTTTAACACTTCTGTGAAAGTTTTCATAGCCACTTTGATTTCTGGATCAGTTGCTAGAGTCCTGACCGTGCCACAGAGTCCCTGCAGGTGGGATGCGGAACCTGCCTGGAGTCCAGCTGCTGTCAGAGGCTGTGCCAGCCCACCTGGGCTCACCGCAGGACCCAGGCCTGAATTAACTAGTGGTCTGGGTTGAGACGGATGAGGCAGAAAAAGCTCATGCACTCGCTGGCTCGGGTTATTGGGAGCTCTTGTACCAACATGATGGAAAGGGAGTATTTTGAATTTGGAAACTTGGTGGCAGAGGTCAGGAGTTTGATGGAGATAAGAAGCTTCTTTCTGCCTCCTCCCGTTTTGATGTACGATCCACTTTTCATGCCTCCACAGCAGCAGATAAGGAAGGGGGAGGCATTTTGCTTCACCCTGGTTGCCTAGTCCAGACAGATGTCTTACTGGATGTGAGCAGTAAAGTGAAAGCTTTGTCTATCAGACTTTCTGGTTATACTGCAGAAGACACAGGAAGCAATGATGCCTTCTGGTATACTGTGTGGCTGACAGGACATCTGTCCACTGTACGTGGTAGAGGTGCTCTCTGTTGCCTTTCCTGGAGATTTTTCCTGTCTCTTACAAATCTCAAGAAGGGTAGCTGTGGTTCCATCTCCTCCCCATCCCTTAAGCCTCTTTGTGTAAAACACATGAATTCCCTGTACTCCCTCCCGCTTCAGTCTGCACAAAACCTAAACCCAGACCAAGCTCTCACTTCCAAAGGTTTCTGTATGGAATTAATGTTGCACTCTAATAAGTTGAGCTTGTAGCACCCCAGAAATACATCCACCCAACAGAGAGGTGCAGCATGTTTGGTATGCGTGACACGTGAGCTGCTCTATACAAAGATCTTTGAGAACTGAAGCATAGTATAGGTTAGAGTAGGTGGAATATTCAGAACTGTAGTATGTATATTGTGTGATGGATTTCCATGGAAGGTATTACCAAATGTAGTAGCTGCCCTTAGAAAATAAGCACAATAGCTTTACATTTGCTGCTTATTTTGGCACACAGTCAAAGAGTGAAAAGAATTTAATACCTCTATCACTTAATCTGGAACTTTGACATTTCTTTAGCTGGTGACAAATGATTTTCCAGGCACATTTCTGAGTTTATTTAAACTGAGAGGTAGCTGTTATCTTTTTGAAATGTCAGAATGCTTGTCTGAGGAATACAGATACTCCTCTCCTTTAAGTGGCATTAAGTATGTGAGAGCAGGATGCACAGGGTCAAATACAGAGCCCTTTGTGCAATAAACAACTCCCAAGTCATAAATCATCTCTTTATATAAGTATCCAAAAAGTTTTCAGCATGTTTTTGTCTTGACCTTTTAACACAGGCAATAGTACTTCTGCTTGCTAGGCAACTGATTTTTGCTCATCTCTTGAGAGGTTAAAATGAAATAGCAGTGATTTTTTACCACTGCTTCAGAAGACTGCAGAAAGAAAAGGTATTTAATCAGAATGCATAGCTTCAGGAAATTACCAACTGCTATTATGAAAATAACTGAAAATATTTCAGAATCCCCCACCGTCACAAATGGGACTGCTTGCCAGTGTACCATTTTAATGATAATTTTGAGAGGAGACAAAGCCTGACAACACGTATCATGACAGGGAAATCAGAGCTGCATCCAGAGAGGGCAATTTCAGGCAGGAAGCAGTGGGAGAGTTTCACAGTTCCTTTCAGATAAGAAACGTAAGCAACATACAAACGTGGAAAATGAATTCAAATACTACAAATAATAGAAGTAAAAACTTCTCTCCTAAGTAAGGTAGTGAAGAAAATCCCCCACAAAATGTACCTAAAACTTGCTGTGGACATGTGTTTTCCCACCGTCATCACTGCAGCTTCCTGTGACTTTGACAATAAAACCCAGAACCAAACACTATTAATGAGTTAGTAACACTGAGTGAAGTGACTATGCATGTTTTATAAATATTTGCCTTTTGTCTTTATTAAGACAGATCTTGCTACGCTGCCCAAATCATTGATTTCGGGGCGGGGGGGGGGGGGGGGGAGGAGCAGGCTTCTGTTTGACCCCCAAGTAACAGGGAGAAAATGAACTTCCTTACATATAAGTAATAATAAAACATTTTAATCCCAAATCTAATCATATTCCCATCTTCGTACAGACTTTGCTTTTGCAGGGTACTGTGCAAGCTTCACATTCTCAGACGAACTGTGCAAAACTGGATCTGTGTATCTGCCTAACAGCAAACGCTCCCTGAAGAACCGTGAAGATCCTGGCTGTGTTTGCACGGCCATCCCGCTAGCTTGCACCCCACGTCCGTGCTCTCAGTGCCCAATTCACGGCCATAACCTGCTTCCTCCCGCTCTCAGTTCAAGTGCCGGGCGGATTGGTTGAGGCTGCAGAAGCAGGCGTCTGGCTCTGGGGGTCTGCACTGACTCTTCCCTGCCTTCGTCAAGACGGCAGCCATCACGCAAGGTCGTTAGCTACTTGCCCTTCCCCAGCCTGGAAAAGGCACCTGCGGAGCAAGACTTGACTTTGAACCGAAGTAAGAAGATGGACAACAAAGTGCAGAGTGTTCCTGGGCTTGCCAAAAACATTTTACTTACCAAGCGGCGCAGCCTTGGCGGGCTGAGAGACCTTTAGCAGAGAGGAACTGTGGAACAGGAAATCTGGGCTCGTTTCACTGTGCATGTCAGGCTGCGGCCAAAACCAGAGTAGCTGTGCTAACATGTGAAAAGTCATCTGATAAAAGGCTGCTGCCAAAGAGGCACAACTCGGAGGAGGAATAGCCTCAATACGTTCTTTTTCTTGGTTTTGGTTCCATAAGATGCCTCTGTCTCATGACTGTAATAATACTCAATCATCATGCTATAATTAAGGGCTTTTCATGTAATCATCTGTAGAACTGATTACTTTGGGCTATACCCTGCTCATGCTGAGCTTCCTGGCAAAATTCCCACTGACATCAGTAAGAGAAGGATTGGACCTTTCCTCAGCAGTTTACCGCTTTTGTTTGACAATACTACGCTTTTCAGACAGTTTGCAGTGGAGATTAAATATTTAGATTCTTAATTCTTGGAATATTAAAATGGCACTCTAGCGATAACACGCTGTTTCGCAGAAGCCTGAATTTGTTCTGGTCATTATTGCTTCCAAGGAGTACAACACCAAAGCAAGGCATGAACAGGTATGAAAAGGATTTTATCCAAGAGGCTGAAAATGATAGATTCTCAAGGCATGAAAAATAGGAAGATGATAGGTTTTATATTGCGGATGATATAGCAACATTTGCTTGCTTTTTCTTACAGTAAAAAATAACCAATTAAGCAATCAAACCCACTAAAACTTCAAAAGATAATACACCCACAGATTTATTCATTATTTTTAAAAGATGTACTTCAACCTTTTTAGCCAAGTTTTGTCATTAACTCTGATAGACCAGGATGCCCAGGAGATTAGTAGGATCTGAAAAAGCATTGGACATGTATAGGAATAGCCAGAACACATACGATATGAGCTCTATAAGCTCTTACTTGTAAAGGTTAAGAGCTTGCTTTTTGAAGTATCGAATGTATGTAATTCATTTTGACTTGAGCAGGAGTTCAGGGTGTGCAGCAGTGTTAGAGAACAGACCTTAATTTCCTGTCACAAGGGCCAAGTGTCTCTATATTCGGATATTCTTGCTTTTCATAATTTGCACTGCAGTAGCAATTAAGGGATACCATTATAGACAACGATCCCATTGTACTAGAAATAACAGTTGTTCATTACTCCAGAGGCCTTCGACTCTAAAGCCAAGGCAATTACTGGAGACAGTTTACTGAAAAGAAAAGTGAAGAGCAAATTCCTGCAGTGCCCGTCTTTCGGCACCAGGCGCAGGTGCCTGGATGTGGAGGCTGCTCTGTTGAAATCCTCTGCCTGGCCAACACGCAGGCAAGCTGCTCAAGGCAGTGGCAGAGGTGCCTGAGTGTTGTGCAAGGAGACACTGCAGCTTTCCCTCTAGGGACCGTGTAGGTCGGGGTCGGGGAGCCCAGCCTGCTCATGCCGGGGACAGGGAGAGCACCGGGCTGTGGAACCACAGCCCTCGCTGTTGGGTAAGAGACACGTCATTGCCAAACGTTATTTCTCCCTCCTTCCGGCAAACCTTTTGATGCAGTTCCCTGTCAGAAGGAGAACAGCAGGATGTTCTGTGCTGCAGCTTCAGTTTTCAATGAACTAAACATTCGTGAGTGTGTTCAGGAGAGCTGGTTTCCTCCTTGTCCAGCTGAGGCATCTCCTGTGAGGGCATCACAGAAGACATCCTGCCCGGGTACCCGGTTTCCAGCCATGGAGAAGCAGATGAAGGGGTGACAGAGATGGGTCAGGGAGTGTAGGAGCACTGCTCTACCTCCCAGTGCGAGCATTGCCTTTATGGGTAGATAACATGGGTGCACCTACGTTACCCTACGCTGTGCTGTGCCATAGGGATTGTATGTTTCCATAGTGTCTTAACCACATTTCTTAAGGATTATGCTTCACAAATACTTTCAAAAAGGTCCAATCTTAACTAATAGTTGCAGGAATATTCCAAATACGGTGGATGGCATGTGGATTTTTATGGCTACATATGCACTAGCTCAGCAGAAGCAAACTGGAGGAAAAAGGAGCTGGTATACTCCAGGGGGTTTTACTTTGGACCAGGTCCAGTTTGATGGCATGGCCTGAATACCTGCACACCCTAGGAGTGTCTCGTGGAGGGCCTCTTCTGCTGTAGCCCAGATGGCTCTGGGGTGCAGGCCAGGCAGGCTGCTGGGACAGGCAGGAGCTCTGCCTCGAGAGGAGCGCTCCTTGATCTGAACTAAAAGACTCCTGAAGGTGCACCACCCGCTACCCGCCCTCCCACATGCATGAATTGTGTTGTCATAAATACACTGAAAATCTGGTTTTACACATGGCACTTCAGCTGGCCGATCTCTTGTTTGAGCTGATGCACTGAGCCCTTTTTCAAGAGGCACAACAGTCTGAAGCACCGTGTAAGACCCAGGGCTACGCTGCTCCTAATCCTAGCTCTCCCCTTAAATGCACACCTCTCTTTGTCCATCATTTTATCTGCTTACTTGCCTCACTTGGATTTGATGAAGATTCAGTTTTGCACATTAGTCCACAGATGTGAAGGTTTCCATATAACTAGGTGCTGTAAAAAAAAAATATCCAAATACAGTAATAAAGCTGCTTTGTCATCAAACTAATATAAAGGAAGAAAGAAAGGAAGGAAGGAAGCGAGAAGGAAAGACAAACTGCGTGATCAGGATATTGTCAAAGAGAAGAAGTGCTGAAAGGTGTCAAAACTTAGCTAGTAAAACAATAGTGGATGAAAAAGTTTACTGTCAGCAAATAATTTTTTTTTCAAAATGCAAACATTTCCACAGTGCTGAAAATCTCACCCCAACATCCTTGTTCAACATCAAAATATTCTGCTTTGTGAATTGGAAGTGTTTACTCTTCCTATTCCTTTCATGTTGACTTTGTAATCATATTGGAATACCAAATTAAATATCACAGTATGTTCCTAGTAGATGCTGCAGATATTGATATATGTAGGACAGTGTTTTGACAGTATCTATATTTAATACCTAAGAAGCATAATCTTTCAGAATTTTCCTCTGAGAGGAATTTGATTTTTTTTTATTCTGATTCAGCATGAAAACAAACATTGAAACGTTAGCATTTCCCTGAGCATGGAAATTCTTACCAGCAGTAATTATAATCATCCTAAATAATTTTGTTTCTGAAGCCAAATAGAGCAATGGAAGCTAGAATATGCAAGCCTGCATATTGTAGTCTATTGATATTCACAGCTCATGCTTTTCATTTGAGCAATTTTCCTTAATTTTTATTTTCTTCTTGTGCATGCGACTTATGCAAGACACATTTATTCTAAAATAGCTTTCAGTCATTTAAGTCTTTTGCTCCATTGTTTCTAACATCAGACATCTCAGCCCTGGGATCTTAGCAAAGCATAAAATGTCTCTAATTTTATAAGCTAACATTTGTTTGACCTATTCCCTTCTTGGTTAGGTTATGAGAGTAGAGAGAAATAGGCTATTCAAAGAAAAATATGTATGGAAAGTTTAAGATTTTTCCAGTAAACCATTCAAGTATGAGCTCAAATGAGATTTTTTTGTATACAAGACTTTTTCTTCTTCAGTATTGCCTCTCTTTGTATGACTATGTCTAGAGATACTCACATCCCCAGGTGAGAGCTGAGAGGATTTAAGGGGAAGAAAATGCCATCTGGAACATTTTTTTCAGTTTATACATCTACAGTGTGATTTAACCATACCCGCCAGCTCCGCAGCTTGGCTCAGGCTACGCCAGTCGACTGGCGTTTTTCTAGCTGCTGTCCCAGGGGATTTACAGTTCTGCAGGCCAAATCTGCCTTCCAGTTACACCTCTGCAACCCCACCGACAGTTAATAGCGTTGTACGAGGGTAATTGAGGATATCATTTGGCCTGCAGTTATGTGGAATCACAGGACGCTTTTTATTTCATTTTTTTTTCCTAGGGTCACTTTCTGGAGCAATAGCACAGCTTAATTACAGGGGCGCTGTGGTCGGTAAATAAATCTGAGACTCAAAGGTGGTGTTGCAGAGATTAGTGCTAAAGCAGAACAATCCCCGTTTGGAGGAGGGATCCTCTACAGCATTTACATTCTAGTTATTGCTGCTTTTTTTTGGTTTTGGGAAACCTGTCCCAAAAGCAGGCTGGCCACTCTGAGGGCTGAAAAGGCCCCCAAGGATTTAGAAGATGGAGGATCAGCTCCCAGTCGCTCAAAGAGACCGCTGGAGAGAAACAAGGCCTTTTCGTTACGATCAATGGAGAGAAACGTTACTGTGTTGGAAGGTGATTTCGGCTGCTGTTTTGTTTTCTGTTTGTCATCTGTTGTTACAGACCTGAAAGGGTGCTGGGTATTTCCAGTCAGCCCTCCCTCCCCAGCCTCCCTCCTTCAATATTCTTGAATATTCTGCCCAGCTCTGCCCTTTCTTTCCATTTTGCAGTTGGGTGTCGTGTCCAAAGAGAACCAAAGCCTACCAACATGTGTTTCACGGAGATGCTGGGCTTCGAGTCTTGCCCTTAATGAGTTACCAGAGAAAATTCTCAGCCTGAGCATTTTATGTATTTCTTGTAAAGATATTAACAGCTGCCAATGGGCTTTTGACAGAGGGTTTGCAGTCCTGGCACCAGGTCTTTCATGGAAATAGTTGGCAGTATGGGCCATGAGACCATGCAGCCCCTCTCTCCTTCCTGGAGCTGGACTGTATCCACTGCTGAGGTTTTGCCACTCTGTGACACAGAAAATGACAGGTGAAGTTGAAACTTCATTTTAAGCCTTCAACTTCTCATGTCACTTGACTACACCCTCTAAGGAAAGTGATTTATGATACTGGCTTTGCCCTCCTTGCTCTGCTAGGAGATGAAGCCATGCCTGACAGGGGGTATCCATCTTCATTGCTGCTATTTTGATTGGAATTGGTGGGTGCTAAAGATGCAGGAGACAGTAATGGTGCCTTTTGGAATATTAGGAGGTAAAGAAATATGCTTGAGGAACTGGCAGATTATCAGAGGGGAAAAAAAAATCTAAAAAAAAAAATCTAAAATAAAATCTGTGTTAGGAAACGAATGTTTGTTTGCTGACTCTACTAATTAGTCCATAGGGGTTTTGTCACATAATTGTCACTGATCTTAATAGATGTATTTCTTTCTAGACGCATACTAGGGCTTATTTCTTAGATTTGAATATTTTCAATGAGTTTGTTCTATAGGAAAATAAAAAAGGACACTGACAAATAGGCAATGCCTAAAATTTTGCAAATCCACTAACTATCACAAAATTATTACGGGAGGATTTCTTTTGCTTTCCAGACTGCCAGTGATACTGCCGGCGCTGGCTGGCAATCGGGAGTGCTTGGTATTCAGATTGTGGCCCTCCTCCCTCCCCAGCCAGCTCCTCGGAAGAGTCCCTGCACGGAGACGTGAGAGCATGGGTTCAGGTTTCTCTGTAGAGATGTCAGAGGCAGCAGCCTTACACTTGATGTGCAGGTACAAAGCAAAGAAGAGATTTAAAAAAAAAAAAGCTTTGCAGAGTGTGGATTGAAGCAAGGAAACAATATAATAAATAAATGACCAGGTAGATGAGGTGCCACACTTTTTTCTCATTTCCAAGCTCTGCCTAGGAGGGCTGGTAAATAAAACCAGTCAATCTGTGGAGTGATTCCTAGACAAGAAAATGAGTTAATGCGCAGCAGAGAGTGGAGCTGATGGAAGGAGGCTGCGTGCGCCATCACTACCTGCTCGCTCGTTTTCCCCTGAAACAAGTATTTCCTATCATCATTAATGATATTTTCTGGACACCCTGGACAGAGGTGATTAAATCAGTCCACACTTCAGATGCATGTGGGTTTTAGTCACTAATAATCTGTATTAGTTTTTGATTAGTGGCTACAAGTTATCAAGAAATTTATCTTCAGGGTCGTGAAAACTATTCTCCTCTTTCTTGCAACTGTGGAATAAACTTGAAGTCAGTAGTGTGCCACTGATGCATAGCAAGCTTAATTGAAGGTAAAATTATTTCTATTTGCAGGCACAACGCTAATACTGAAAGAAGAACAAAGTTCCCCTTTGTGCAGGAGGCCTGAATGCAGCAAAAAAATCACCTCCCGAGCACTCAAAATGATGTACTTCTTGGCCCTCTCTAAAGGGGTGAAAGAATTTCATTCAAAGGACACAGACCAACCACATATAAAAACATCCAGTTGGTTGGCTTTTCTACTTGGAATCATTGTAGTATGTATAAATGGAAACTGGTTGGTCTGGGAGCAAAAAAAACCCAAGCTAAAGTACATGTACTAAGCAAGACCATCATCCAGTGCAATGATCAGAAAAACGGCTTGAGGTTATTAGGGGAAAATCATTGAAACTATCAGCTTAGTGCATAGCAAAAAAAGCAAACAAGATAACAGATTGCAATAGATTGCTCTATGTAAGCAAGAAAACAATAGAGTGCACGTCTGATTCTTGGTATATGGAAAAACGCATTTTTCTGGGAAAAAAACCCGAAGCATCTGTACACTCAACAGGTGTGTTCATTTTTACATATGATATAGCTTGCAGCTTGTGTCTCAATGTGTACATCAAGTGTTTGCTTTTAGAAAATTATATTGATTGATTTTTTATCTTTCTAGAGAAACCATTGCAATACATACTATGAGCATAGAGAATGACACAGCAAAAACAAGAGAGAAGTAATCAGCATGGTTTCCCCCCCCAGCAGGAATAAATCGTTATAACTATAAATCAAACAAGTTATTACAGGGCTCAAACAGCCCTGAAAATTCCAGGTAGCAGCAGCACATAATTAAAGAGGAAAAGTTGAGACCAAGCCTTATATTTAAAATGTTTCAAGAACTCATTGCAAATACCTTTATTTGCTTTCTTTTTTTCCTCTCTCACTCCTTCTCTCAAGTGGCAAACAATAGTAATCGGAAAAAGAAAGTGCAGAAAAAAATTTTACTTACAAATTGTTCTTAGCAGCATAGTGGCCTAATTGGTGAAGGGGTGATGCGGTCCCGGAGTGTGGCTGGAGAATGGCACAGATGGAGAACTGTTGTGTGCTGATGAGAGAGCAGATGCTATCGAAGGCATTTTGTGGCATTAGATAAGGTTCTGGCTCATCTCCATCGGCAGTACCGATCTCGTTACTCTCAGCGTGTGAAGAGATTTCACCCTCTAAAGCCAGGGCTGGATGTCTGTAACCAGGTGCACCAGCACTGGAGACAGCCAAGCGAGCCTGGGAGCAGAATTTTAGGAAAACGTCTAGTGCAGTTGTCATCTGTATATTCATATGATCTTGCAGTTAAAAATAGGGAAGACAGCAGCACGGTATGACTAGCCAATTCTGTGCAGGCCTTAACAAGAACATCTCTTGTCCGTGGCTCACTTAATACTCATACTTTAATCTCTGCCTAGTTTACAGTTGCAGTTTCGCACTGTAAATATATGAAATACTCCTTATACCAACACCTCTTTCTGTATAACAGTCTCAGTTCCATTAATAGACACTCCATAGTACACTTTGAACCAGAGATGTCTAAATAAAAGTTAACAGACTGTGTTGTATTGTGAACTCCCTCTGAAGAGACATAAAAGATCTTTTACAGTAAACAGGAAATGAGTAAGACAAAAAAGCAGTATATAAAATAATAAGTGCTTTAAAGATAGACTGGGAATTTTGCTTTCCTGCCTCATAGGACAGAAATAAAGGGCTATGCAATGAGATTAGAAGGTGCTAAATTATAAAACGTTAAAATATTTTTTGACGTAAGGTATGTAATCATATACAGGAAAAGCAGCACAACTAGAAGAGACTTAAAAAATAATTTGGAGAATCATCTACATATCAAATATATTTAAAGAGACGATTAATGGCAGCAAGACAAAAAAAAAGAAACCTTCAGAATTTTAGTCTACAACCATTACTAAGTATCAGTATAATAGGTGAAGATGAGAAGGAAAGTGGAGATTTCTGTGTAGGACGTTATCTGCTGAGAAGATTTTAAACTTCCCTCTGAGATAATCTGGTCCTGGTCATTTTAACAGATGTATACAAATCGGCTGATTTTCCATCTCATCCAGTGTGGCTGTTCAGTGCTTGATCCCATCCCTGAACTACAGATCACACATTCATCCATATGCATTTCTGAAGCTGTGTAAAATTTTCTTTCATAACATCAAGATTTAAATTAACCTTTTGATTAGAGCAGGAACAGCTAATAATTAAGTAGAAGGAAAAACTAAACCTGCAGGTAGAAAAAGCCATTTCTTTGGGCCTGACTACAGGCAAATTTATGCCCTTTTCTGTAAATAAACTTTATTTTGATTAAGCAGTCAAGTTCTCTTTCAGTTTGTACTCTCCCTATTTAATCAACAACAGCAAGAGAGATAGAATTAGATCCTTGATTGCTATTGATGGCTTATTGTAAACAGTTGGTTGCAAGACAATGCAAAACAAGGGCATGATTGATACTGTGACAAACAAAAAGCAAGGAAAGCCAGATGCAAAATATAGTTTTCACCTTGATTCCTCCTTGAAAAAAAAACCCAAAACACATTTAAACGTAGTGAATTGGCTGTTAATAATCTCATTATTAGGAAGCAAAACCCCAATAAAAGACAGGCTGACCGTGAGTGAGATGGGTGCAAGACCCAACATGCAAGTTGCAGGAAACCCTCTTGTTTTGCAATTAGAAACCCAGCATACAGCCACTCATCCTGTACGTAATGTATGGTTTTGGTTGCTTCCTTTTCTTTAATCTGGAACAGTAGTAAAGGCTCCTGGGTTCACACTTCTGATAGATAAAAACCTGTTTGCTGAGTCTTGCAACTTGAATGTGTGGTTACCAGGAGAATTTGCTCTCCGCCTATAATTTTTGTGTAAGAAGTGCATGTTATAGTCAATACAACTCTCTTATTCAAAGTAGTAATGATGCCTTAATGTGATTTATATAGAAAAAGATCCCTACTCTTCTGAGGAAAGAAGTAACAGCATAAACTAACCCCTTTAAATACTTCCCTATTAAATTCTGGGTGCAGGAAATGCCATTCCCCTTCCACATGCTTAATGAAACTTCAAAATGTTATTTTATCTGTCTGTACACATAAATATGCATATATATTTACAATATATACATATATTATGGTTTTTTATTACAAGAAGTTGTCTAAACTCACTTTAGTAATCTAGACCTCAGATAAGTCTGCTTTGAAGTGAAGGCAGGGGGTAGGAAAAAATCTTCTAGCTGGGATTGCGGAATAAAATGTTCTGCAATGCTAAAGCAGCTCATTCTAAACTTATCAATTAACACTGACATGTAGTGGGTCACTGGGTGACCCACTGGGTAGTGGGTCTTTTGCAAGTTTCTAGAAAAAAACCAGCCTAGTTTTAAGAAATAGCTTTAAAGATTACAACTCTTCACTTGAATTAATGGTTGGTTTGGATTAGGTCCTTTTCCTAGATGAAAAATACTTGTTATAAAGCACTCTTAAATCTTAGTTTTAAAAGCTTCTTGTGCATGTGAACTACCTATGTCATTTTATAATGTCATGCTGATACTTAAAAGCATACTCTTACACCAAAAAAAAAAAAAAACAAACCACCAAACCCAGAAACTAAAAATATATCTAACATGTATACAAGCAGTGATAGCTGAGTCCTTTATGTTAGGCTTATTGTCATTAAATACTGAATGTAAATGGCTGATATTACTGAAACAGCAGCAGCAGATTAGAAAACAATACAAAACCAAGACTAATCCAGAATCTGAAATGCACCATTTCTAACCACTGCGCCTCATGGGATTCTGAATGTTATCTATCAGGCTTGAGCAATCTCGGCTCTCAGGGCAGCCAGAGGACTGAGAAATACCCACTTTGTGAGTCTCTAGTGAAAGATTTTTAAAAAATGGCTGATCTTTCATTCTGCACTGTCTCGGCAGACTGGGATGCGATGATGATGTTGAATTAAACTGCTGTCTTAATAGAGTTGGAAATTAAACTATCGTCAGTAGTGTATTATGTATAATCGAAATAGTTTATTACCTCTGAAAAATATAAAGGCTGATATCATATGTATAATCGGAATCAGGCATCTTCAGATCATTCTGAAAGTGTATTCTTAACAAGTGTCAGGATGAGCCCTTGGGTTTCTCCAGCCCTTAAATTATTTTTATCAGCAGAATGAATTGCCTTTGATAATTTCTAGTGCATATATTCTAGGGGGTCAAACTACAATTCTGGAACATTTTATGCTTCCTCACAGAAAAGTGTTAGAGGAGAAAGTGTAAAGTCTGAGCCCAGCTGAATCTTCTCTGCAGTTGTTCTTAAGGCAATTCGGCACCGATCACACTAGGATTGGCTTTTATACTGACAAAAATGAGATGAAGAATGAAAAATAAAGCTCAGTGTTTACAGAGACTTGGATCACCCCAAGGACAAGGAATGAGAAATGGTTTTTCAGATGTCTCCTCTTACCTCATCTATATCACATGTGAATTTGTCCTCAAGAATAGCAGGACGTCTTTATTCTTTTGTTTAACTTCTCCCTTTAAATTTAAAATGTTGAGTCTATTAATTTTTTGGCCTTGCTAGCTTTTTACACAGTTGCTTTGTGCTTAGTAAATTAATGTAATGCTATAGAATAGCCAAAATCCAAACCATTACTGCAGAAGCCAAACATAAACAAGTTATATAACACTGCAATCATTCATTTATTAAAGTAAGTGGAAAATTCAAGGCGTGCGTAATCTTTTTGGACAACTGACAGGCAGGTGTGATCAAGAGAATGGGGAATCCAGTGATTGTAGGCAGATAGAGAGACAGGTTTGTCTGGGTGATTAGAAAGTAAAGTGAGATGAAATTGAGAAAATCGGGAGAGAGCGTCGGCTGTCCCAGGACAAGGAGAAGTAACAGTGCAGAGATCGCTGAGGGCTTTAGAGGAACCAGCTGCAGCAGTAGTAAGTGTCTAGGGAGATTCAAGGAGCCAGGACCCATCGACAAACAGGAGTGCAAAGCAGCTGTGCCAGAAAAGTGATAAAAAGAAGTGCAGAGTGGGTTTAAAGAACTGCTGGACCCTCTCCGATTCTCCATAATCCCCCAGTATATTCGATATAGAAGGGAGAAAGGTAACGCTGGGCTTTGGGCACCTCCCAGCTCCGGTCACTGTGCGCATCCCTCCTGTTTGTGGTCCACCGCCCCGCACACCCCACGAGCACACCTCCGCCTGGAGTTGGGGTGGGGCAGCTGGCCCCAGCCCCGGCCCTGTCGCAGGAAGGATGGTTTTACTGCACCGGGGCTGTTCAGCTCCACTTGCTTTCAGACGTCCTGACCCTACAGGGTCACAACTCCTATTTTCTGATTTTTCTGTCATCTCCATGTCTTCCTTTGCTCAGTGTTTGCATCGTGTTTTGGCCTGATCTTCTTCCCTCCAGCTTGTTCTATGCATCTCTTTACCCATCACCACGTTTGCGCTCTCATATGCTGCAGCCTAGAGACAGGCAGGCAGAAACACCCCAGCCAGTCTTTAACAACAACAACAAAAATAAGAGATGTTCTTCCCATGCTGAAGTCACAGAGCGCTGCAGGCAAGACCTGCTCCCAAGGAGCCCAGGAAACCTGTGCAGTTAAGTACAAAAGCACCGCGGGTCCTAAAGACAACACGTATTAGCTCCAATCTAAGAAGTCAATTGGTGAAACAGGAATACATGAGGAAAAGTATCTTCACTCCGGTGTGAGGCACACACAGGCAGACCGGGGCACAAAGCCAGGTCCCTTCAAGCTGTATGGAAAATTCACAACAGGTAAGAACTGCCCTTTTTAGGCAGCAGAAGATGCCTCCCCTGACTGTCTAAAACATCAGCCACAGACCCGACCACACACACATTTCTGTGTGGCACAGTCCTTGCCACTCTGGCCATTTCTGTACCGCTCTGAAGATCTTGACATCCAAACGCCATCTCCCAGCTTTCTTGACCTGGCCACCCATCCATCATCACTATGAAGATGCCCAGCTTATGGCGTGGAATTGCCTGCTTATCTAAAATGGGTGGGACCTAATGCAGCTGGCATGCCCAAAATGAAGGCTCCCATGTCTTCGTGGGATTTGGTCCCACTGCTTCCCAAGGCCAGCCGGCTGCAACAACAGTGAGAGCAGCCTTCAGGGAAGGGCTCACAGACAGCATGGACGAGACCAGTGAACTCTGCTACTGAACCTTGAATACTAACAGTAGCGGTGTTGTCATAGCCCCCTTCGGCTAAGGGGATGGGCAGGGTTACGTGTACGGTCTGATATGTTCTCCCCACAAACCTTGCCTTGCGTAACATTGTTGTACGTGGTATTCAAGTATTCTTGCAAGCAGATGGAACAAAAATACAGGTGCAGATCGACTCGTGATATCCAGTTCGTGAGGGGTGATTCTGCTTTTTTATTTCCTTCACATTAGAATGGTGCTAACCAAGTTTCTGATGGAAGACGTGTTGATCTTACAGTATTGCTAAGGAAGAGATCAAAGTCACGTGGAGGACCTGGTGTCATGGAAAACTCTTGCTTTGGACCATAATCATCTTCTTGGCTGTTTGCTGAACCCTAAGAAAATCCTCTTAGCTATGGGTTGGGCAGTGTTGCACAGGGTATGCCACAGGTGCTTGCAGACATCACTATACAAACATTGAAATAACCACACGGCCATTATTGACACTAGATATTTTTTAACACAAATGAACTAACTGTCAACAAATCCATTTCTATAGTGAGCATAATTAATCTTTTTTTTTCCGGAGCATTGTTTTATCAGTGTTGGAATATTGCCAGTCCACCTCGCCTGTTTAAATCTGTCTGAAATTCCCCCTCTCCTCTCCCACCTTGACTAATAGAAATAACACCGTGCCACTTTGCTGCAACAGCTTTTCCCTTACCCCATCTAAGGCATTAAGGAGTGCATTAGCCAGGGTTGGATGTGGTTTGGAAACTTGACACCCAGCTGTTATTTTGCTCTGATTTCCCAATGAAAGTCAATCATGCTGTTTCGCTCTCGTTTTAGTGTAGGTTTTTGTTTCTTCTGTTTTGTAAAGATGCTGGATCTTACCCCCTGATTGCTTAGCATCCTTTGTGCGCAGGATCTTGTCAAAGGGCTTTTGAAACTTCGTGTATGTTAATCAATCAGTTTATCTACTTACGGACATTTTCAAATAAAGTCCCGGAACTATGTGAGAACTGATTTCCCACTGCTGAAAGAATGTTGGTTAGTCCTTGCTACACCTAGAATTTCCAGATGTTTTGTTACTCTTTCAGCCAATTCACCAAGTCAAGTTGCCTACTACAGTTTGTAGGCTGCTAATACCCCTACTCAATTCTAAAAGATTTACTATTTTTAAGTGGTTTATGACAGAAGTTGTTTTTAACAAAAGCTTGTGTATTTTTGTTAGCAGCTCACCTGCATTATACTTGTGTTCCTGCAGAAGTTTTGTATGTAAACACATGTGTTTGGGGATTTTTTAAAATTATTTTTATTTTTTATTTTTGTTATTGCTTTGTTCTGCATGCCGCCTTCTGACTCTTTGGTCTCTGAGTCTTGACTGAGCAGCAGGGGGATGCTCAGATCTTACCTGATACAGACTAGGGGTACTGGGGGGGATGCAAACCGAGCCCCAACTACTCACGCTCCAGGCTTTCCAGACCAGATACCTCCTGAAAGTGCAACATGCGCTGAATACTCAGATGCACAAATACAATAGTCACTGCAGGGGTGGTCGCTTTAAAAAACCTGAGCAGCAGTAATAAGCACACTGTGCTTCTTGTGTAATAGCTGAGTGGTTTGAGCATTTGGTTGAAGAGGGGAAGTTGTCCCTATTCCAGGACTCTATTTGCATTTATTAGTCCCTATTTTGTCCTGTTCTTCTCTAGTTTAAAAAGCTTAGGCTCTTCAGGGAATGTGGACTGTAACTCTGTCCCCTTGTTCCCATGAACTTAAATGCTAGGCTAGAAAAACTCAGATTTCTTTTCTTGGCTGTGTTCCTGGGCTTCACATCCTTATGACTATAGCCACACTGGCAAGGGTCAGTTTTTCCCTATAAGACAATTTTCTTGAGAAGTGAAATATCTGAAAAAGACTGAGAGGGATCAAAAGCCGTCCCCCGTCACAGGCAAATGCTGTAGCACTGGTTCTGTTACGCAGAAGGTCAGTCTTACACCCATCTACTATCTCCCCCCGCATTACTAAAGAGAAATAAATGTGTCCCATCAGGACAGAGGAGCAGAGGAGCCTGCTCTCAGTCCCTGGGACTTCCTGCTGCGTAGCTTGCAGACATCTCTCCCCTTGGCAAAGTTTCATTCCCCTTCCAGGTAACCGACCATCCCCAAGCTACTATGGAGGCTGCTGAGACCTTACTGCTCCGTACGGTCCTGCTGTCCTCAAGTGCCCAGTAAGATGATACCTAGTTTCGGGGTACTTAAAATTACTTTTTTTGCATGGGGGGGGGAGTGTATGCAGCCTGTCAAAATTGTCTGCAGGTACTCAAAAACCCCCATGAATTCCAGACACAATCCCCACCGACTGTTTCCCAGCACTGCCTAATCTTGCGAGCACCTCCCTACTGAACCTGAAAGCTCCTCGGGCATTTAACTTTATTCACCCACACATGTTAAGGAGATCCTGTTTTGGGAAGATAGGCACTTACCTCTTGCCTCAAGTCCCACTGCAATCCAGTTTACGAAGAGAAGCATTTAAATCCCTTTTAGAAGCCTGAAAAATTAGCAGCCATCAGAATTACGTCTCGCTTCTTCCGGCGTGGGCCATCAGCTTTGACATACGTGCGAAATGCAGAAAGCACGTCTTGAGCTAAGCAGGGGAGTGGAAGTGTACATTTTACCATTTCAGAGGGATTGATGTGACACCATCAACATCTTATGAGACTGCTCCAACTGTTACGCCATGCTTGGGCAAAAAGCATCGACCTCTCCCACTGAACTTTAACCACCATATGGTCGATACAAGGAGTTGTTTGCTCCAGTTCTCATCTCAAGGGGAGCAAAACCAAGGGGAGCAGACTCACATAGGTGGAAAAGATGTGTCGTACGGGAGTTTGTCATGGAACAAACAAGAAAAATAGGCCATAACCTCATAACCCTCCACCCCGTGCCAGAGAGCGTCTGAACTGCTAGGCTAACCTTGGGTTCGCTTTTGTCTGCTCTGATGTGGCCCCGTGCCTCGCGCACTCCTGGCTGCACAGGCTCTCAGCTGCAACACCTACCATCCAGACTATCTGACGGTTGCTGATTATGCCATTCTGCTGGGAAGTTTGAGCTCAGGGCTTAATTAGAGTCTAGAAACATCACCCACTTCCTTTCTTACGGCTTTATGCGTCTTTATGCAAAATGTGGGTGGAAGCACCGTGGTCACATACTGCTTCATTAGTGCCAGTCCTGCAGGAGGGCCAGATAGGCTGAAGCATGCGTGAATGGAGCGTTACTGGTGTTTCCGACAACTTTCCAAGAGGATATCTGTGCTCTAACTGGAGGCTGGCTTTGCCGGCTGGTGCTGTAATTTCACTTACTGCCGGTGGAAGGAAGGAAGCCCTCTAAGCACTTCAAGGGAAGCAGTCATCTTCTGCAGGAGAAGTGTCTCTCTCTGTCCACTGCCCGTACAGCAAAGCTGAGGCAATTAGATTGCTCCTTTCATCCCTTCCAGGGCTCAGACACCTAAAATTTCATCAAGGTAATAACATCTCAGTGAGGTATCTAAAGTAGATGGACAAGATTCCAGCCCAAATACTCAAGGCTTTGCAGTTAATGATGCAAGAAAAAACCCAAAATATCAGTAAGTAAAGATGGTGACTATTGATACCCAAGGAAAAGGAAGTATCAATTTAAATTAAGATGTATTATAAGACACTATTTGAAAAGAATCAAAGACCTACAGCCTTTTGTTAATAGTTTCAATGCTCCTCCACTTCATGACCCATCAGCCTTTAGAAAAAAATAATGCAGTGTTGAAACAAATTTTCCTCATCCTTTCTGTGAAGCCGTACTCATGACTCATGGAGGGTTGAAAATAATTTTAACACCTTGAGAAAAAGTAGTGGGACCAGTAAGACCATGTTAACCCATCTAATTCTTTGTATAGTGTTGTCTGAAAAAAGACAGAGGAGTTTTTATTTCCGTAGCTTGAATATGCATCGATTGATTTTATTGTACTAGAAAACCTGAGAAAGCATGGTATATTTATATACAGATTGTGTAAATACACTGTAGGCAAGTTTCACAGTTTAATGTTGCAAAGGGCTTTCATTAATGCTTTAGTTCTGAGAAAAGGATGTAAAGCAACATAAAGGAGTCGAGATTTGATTTTTTACTGAGATAAATTGAAAGAATAATTCACCTTTACTAAATGTGTTTCTTCTTTCATGTCTTTTTATGTGATGCTCTTTCTACCACTGGGTGCATCACTGAGAACAATATACATTAAGAATGAATTCTTCACTGATGTGACTTCATGATGTTCTGTTTATTATTTATGTTTGCATAATTCCATGTGTTAATAAAAAAAAAATCACCAGAGATACAGAAATGGTTGGTTTTGTCCCGGAGGAACTACACACACTCCATGCATATTTCTGAGAGTAGACAGACAGTCAGTTCTGCTGAGCAGTCTGATCTGACCCTGAAAAAGCATGTTGTTAACTGTGTTTTTTCTAGAAAGTATGTTTATTTTTTTTAAAGGGGAGGAGATCACATTTCAAATGCACTTCCAGAACTCTGTACGGCTCCCCATCATCCTCAAAGACGTAATGCTACCTAAGGATTTGAAATCGAATATATAGGTCAACGTCTCCCCTGGTGAAAGGACCGCTCATGTTTTTTTGTTTTTGTATTGGTATTGAGGCTCCTCTGCCTTTACGAAACGCTGCGAGTTCTGTGAATGAAAACCGCGACGTCAGTGCTGGGCGCTGCGTTTCCTGTAGCCGAAGCCAGCAGAACCGGCAGGTAGGACGTGCTCTTCTGTCCCAAGTGCTCGGGGTCTTAAAAATTAAGGCCGAGGATTCAAAACTTGACCAGAAGACACTTTCGAGATAGACCATGTGTGTAAAGAACGCGTTCGTGAGGCTAGTATAAAATTCTAGGCGCCTGATGTAGGAAGGCTTTGCACATAAAGCTGCATTTGGAGACACGAGATAGCCGCGGCCACGAGGAGTGAGCCTGACGGATGCCCGGGTGGCAGGGGCCGTGCCAGACCGAGCGATGCCCACCCGGTTCAGCACCAGCCCCGCATCTGTGCCAGAGAGCGGGGAAATCGAGAGACAACCCCACGAGCGCCTTCAGCCAGGGGCTTCCGAGGCAGAGCCGTGCGCCTCACCCCGCCGAGGCGCTTCTGGCTGCCTCTAGCTGTAGCAGACCCGGCAGCAAGAGCCGCAGCACCCCACACCCGGCGGCCTGTCACACCGCCTGCCCCTCCCGCCGCCGCCTCCCGCTGCTGAGTCACGCCGCCGCGGAGCGCCGCTCCCCTTCGCCCCCTCCTCAGGCCCCCGGCGGGGGCCGAGCCGCCGCCCCGCCGCGGCCG
>VYZW01041425.1:2565-23495 GCA_013401315.1 Balaeniceps rex | reverse complement strand
GCTGTCCATTCTGCTTTGTGTAAAATCATATCCCCCGAGTCAGTTGTGTTGTTATATATGCATGTTCTCTCTTTACCAATAAGCATAGATCTAGATTTTGATTGTAACACAGTTAGTAGTCAGTGTTCTGGCCCACGGCATTGGCAGAATATCCTCTCTCATACTCAAGCTTATAATTACCTGCACTACAGGTAGGACAGCTGCCCTATCTTTCTCTCCTTATT
Source organism: Balaeniceps rex (assembly GCA_013401315.1). NCBI lineage: Eukaryota > Metazoa > Chordata > Aves > Pelecaniformes > Balaenicipitidae > Balaeniceps > Balaeniceps rex. The sequence goes on along the minus strand of VYZW01041425.1, from coordinate 23,271 downwards.
CATGGCTGGTTCACACACAGCACCAAGCACGGAAGGAAATTCTATCAATCACAGCTATGCCTCTTAAAATTAGCAGACTCTAGAAACAGGTTCCATGTATGCAAAAGCCATTTCTCTGCTGTGCCACTTAAAAAAATTCAGATCAACACATCATGTGACTTGCTTGTTTCAACTTTTCAGGTCACTGAATTAAAGAACACTCAAACTGAGGTTCTCCAGGTGCCCCCGAGCCTGTCTGGCTCTCAAGAACAAATATTTTGGTAAAGGAAAAGCAGTGCATTCCCAAAAGACAAAATAAAAAATGTCTTCACAGGGATTGAGAATAGCACAATATTAGGTAAGTGACTCAATGCCGACATTTTCATGCACTCATTATAAAAAAGCTTATCAGCTGCACACTGTTAGTACTGCCAGAGCAGTAAAACCTGACAGGAATGTCAAGAGAATAAAGGATTGACTATTGGCAGCATTCTCCTGCCATAAAACAATTTAATTACAATATTATTTAAATTGCTGACTTGGTAAGACTAGCTTCTTTCCGTCATAAAAGCAAATAGGCAGAGCCCAAGGCCAAAGTATTGCTTTGTGTCTGCTTTTGTTTGTAACCATTCTTTGATCAGGGAATATCTCTTTTAAGGTCCTGCCAGGACGGCCTAGCATGAGGAAGTGGGTTTACAGGAGTTACTGCCAGACAATATCAATATAGACACTCTTAGGCTGTTGTGCCAAAGCAAGCTGTCATTGGAAGTCAAATAAAATTGGTTCAATACAAAAGAACACATATCCTAGCAATCTAGACTTCTTTTATCTTTATGGGTCAAGCTACCAGCCTAGAACATAAAGGAAAAAATGCAAAAATACCCTTAACTCTAGATGAATCTCATTTTAAAAGAGAAAAAAAAAGGAGAGATTCCAATGGAAGGTATATCCTTGCAACAGTCTTTGGAAAAAATGAAGAAAGGCTGCCCTTCTCTTATCCAGCAGGCTTATCCAGAGATTAGGAGTCAGAAGTCTCTTTTTCATCATATTTATTGTAAGAATGGCACCAAAGGATACCTAAGCAAAGAAACTTGGCTATGCATAAGAGGGGGGGCAAGCTTTAAGACTTTTACTAGGAAGAAACTATTGAGCAGAAGAAACCATTGACCAGAAGAAACCGTAAGAACAATTTTCTGTTTCAGTTTCATTGGCAGAGTTGGCTCACAATCAAGTTGTTGTGTTGGACAATGTCAAACACAGCACGGGAACAGCTTTTAGTGCTATGATGTAGGGATTCTGGGAGACTGTAAATTATTTCTAAGGAGTATGTGAAAGGTAACTAAAAAAGCAAGCCTTTTTCTGGCACGTTTATATTTGCTATACTGCGTTATACCAAGATTAAGGGTATGAAAATTGAAAACGTTAAAAACTGCTGATTCTCTTCTCTCCTATTCTGCCAGGAATTAGGTACTGTGACTTGGAGGGGAGCTGGGGATGGGCTTGTAATTCCAACTAGGTTAATACTAATGTTGAAATAAAATCATTATATGCCTTTTAGGAAATGTTATTTTCATCATGTAGATTGACTATATTTTTGTTCACTGTGGTGCCTTGTATAAATCATGTATCCAACAAACTTCAGTACTGCTATGTAAGAATGGGAAAGGGTTCTTAACTTGTGGACTGTGTGGGTCCCATGGAGCTGGTCAAACAGTTGGGAATCTTCACCTCAAACTCTCCTGTTGACTAGTGCAGCATGGCCAGAATGTGTGGTCTAGGTGTCAAAATGGCTGTATTTATTGGCACTCATAACTAACAACCAAGGAACTGTCCAGTCCACGAAAGACACCTTGGGTTCCCCCATAACCATGAATATGCCTGTGTCACATGACCTAGAGACAAATGTGTGCTTTTGGTTGGAAAATAAAACTTGCAGTTCTTTGAAACCAGTTGGCCTTGTGGTATCCTTTCACGGGTCGGGAAATAACAGGATAACTTGGAATAAAGAAAAAGACAAGAGGTGGGTTTGCTGTCCTCAAAAAGGGTTAAAACACATGGACGCACTCGGCATTGCAGGTTTAGAAGACATAATGAGAAAGACCATTATAGAAGTGAGAAGGGGAAGGTGGCAGTCTTTTATTTGAGCACATCTGCTTCTTGGTAGGAACACTTATGGCACCTTTTTACAGATGGCACAACTGTGAGGAAAAGCAATGCCTCTATCTGTTAGCCTTCCACAGTGGTGGTGTCTCCTAGACCTCTGTTTTCTGTAAGTGCTCTTCTTAGTCAAGTACCTACCATCACGTTTGAAGAAGTCTTCTCTACTCACCAACCCCATGACATAACACGGTTTTGCTGTTACAGGGTTCTCACTCAAAACCTCTTTATGTCCTTCTAGAAATCACTGGTTCAGGAAGAGAATTGCACATGCACAGAATTCAGCAGCAGCACTGAACTCCTCTTGTTCAGGCTTGCATTCTTGCCCCTCTTGCTTCTTCCAATCCCAATGCTTGTCTGCAGGCCTCATGCTCTCTCCCTTTCCAAACCATTGCTGCCACTCAGTCTGCTGGTTGTCCTTCCACAGCTTAAATGTCTTCTCGTCTTTGACAAATGCATATGTTTGCAAAATGAGCAGTTTCAGCTTGATTCTGAACAGTAATGAAGTTTCTAATTTCTACATGTCAAAGCTGGGCTAAATATTGAGGCTAGTGGGTTAGAATCCTACCCTTGAGGCACTACAGCTTTTCTGGGGCTTCTTGCTTGACTGCTAAGTTTCCACATTCCTAGAATTTTGATTGTCAAGGATTGTGTCCCACTTGAAGTGGGACCGCCTCACTCCCTATGAAGGCTGAGCAGAATCCATGACAGATGCATTCCTTTCCCTCAATCATTTGGAAAGCCCAATCCAACACATGGCAGACAGGCTTCCAAGAGGAATTTTGGCCTCTGAGTGTAGATGCATCTACTTTCTTTTCAAAGGTACTCACTGATTTTTCTGTAAGTCAGCTGGTTACAGAAACCTGAAATACCCAAGCCATCTCTCAGGAGAAACCTCGGAGGTCTAAGACAGGGACTCCAGCAGTGGTGAGCAGTGACAGTTGTCCTTGCACCTGCTGAAGCTGGGTCACTGCAAAAGTGAGTACAAAACCCATAGTCCAGTAAGAGAGGGAGACACAGCACAGGAAAGGGTGTTTGCTGGGAAACTTCCACAGGGAAAGACAGGAGGGAGAAGCTGTGTTACCTGCTATATTCACAGATGAACTAACATACAGAGGCAGCTCTGGGGTAGAGAGGCAATAATCTGTGTGCAGGACCTCCAAACACCTTACCAAACAAACGTACATATACAAGCACACCCTAATACCTAGGAAGAAAACTTCTCCTGTTCCTACTGTACACTCTGAAACCCACTACTCCTCTGCTCACATCCCACTTCCAGAGTCTGAGCTCTCCTTTCCCCTGTTGCTTCCCCAAGCTTACAACTGTCTACCTGGACTTTAGTAAAGCCTTTCACACCGTCTCCCACAGCATTCTCCTGGAGAAACTGGCTGCCCATGGCCTGGACAGGCATACTCTGTGCTGGGTTAAAAACTGGCTGGATGGCCGGGCCCAAAGGGTGGTGGTTGGCCAGTTGGAGGCCGGTCACAAGTGCTGTTCCCCAGGGCTGAGTGTTGGGGCCAGTTCTGTTTAACATGTTTATCAATGACCTGGACGAGGGGATCAAGTGCACCCTCAGCAAGTTTGCAAATGACACTAAGCTGGGTGGAAGTGTTGATCTGCTTGAGGGTAGGAAGGCTCTACAGAGAAATCTGGATAGGCTGGATCAATGGGCTGTGACCAATTCTATGAGGTTCAACAAGGCAAAGTGCCGGGTCCTGCACTTGGGCCACAACAACCCCATGCAATGCTACAGGCTTGGGGATGAGTGGCTGGAAAGCTGCTTGGCAGAGAGGGATCTGGGGGTGTTGGTCGACAGCCGACTGAATATGAGCCAGCAGTGTGCCCAGGTGGCCAAGAAGGCCAACGGCATCCTGGCTTGTATCAGAAACAGTGTGACCAGTAGGACCAGGGAAGTGATCGTCCCCCTGTACTCGGCACTGGTGAGGCCACACCTCGAATACTGTGTTCAGTTTTGGGCCCCTCAGTACAAGAAGGACATTGAGCTGATGGAGCATGTCCACAGAAGGGCAACGAAGCTGGTGAAGGGTCTGGAGAACAAGTCTTATGAGGAGCGGCTGAGGGAACTGGGGTTGTTTAGCCTGGAGAAGAGGAGGCTGAGGGGAGACCTTAATCACCCTCTACAACTACCTGAAAGGAGGTTGCAGCAAGGTGGGTGTTGGTCTCTTCTCCCAAGTAGCAAGTGATAGGACAAGAGGAAATGGCCTCAAGTTGCACCAGGGGAGGTTTAGATTGGTTATTAGGAAAAACTTCTTCACGGAGAGGGTTGTCAAGTATTGGAACAGGCTGCCCAGGGAAGTGGTCGAGTCACCATCCCTGGAGGTATTTAAAAGACGGGTAGACGAGGCGCTTAGGGACATGGTTTAGTAGTGGATAGGTGCGGTTGGACTCGATGATCTTAAAGGTCTTTTCCAATCAAATGATTCTATGATTCTAACTGGTAAATTCCCATCCTCCTGGGTCTGGGACAGCAGATGCAGTAATGATGTGGATTGTAAATACGCTCAGCTCAGGAACAGCCTAAGCCAGGCAGAACTTTAAGAGCTACTACAACTTCTGATGGGGTTTTTATGGTTTGTCTTTCCTCACAGACCAATCACTCCTGTTCTAGGCATCTGTAGTTGGTTCTTTCCACTGGGCATAATGGTATGAGTGTGTTTAAGATAAGTTAAACAGGACTTGAAAGGCTAGGAATTCCAATGCTGTCCTCCTAAAGTCTGACATGTATTTCCCTAGAACTAGAAAAGCATATTATGTATATGAATCCTTTTGGAAGAGGGTATTAACTGGTATTAACTAGAATCATAGAATCATAGAAGCGTTTGGTCACCCTGGTTTAGTTGTCACTACCTGTCACTTGATGCAGTGCACAGGTGGGTTCAGGATGCAAAAAGAAACTCCCAGGTTAAGTGGAAGGAAGAGAGAAGTAGTAATAAAATAGCAGCAGCTCTCATTTGGACGTCTCAGTAAGTCAGGCTTGTTTTAAACTTCATGGGACTTTTTTTGCTGTATCATGTCTCCTAAATTAAAGGACAGAAAAGTAAGCCATCTTTCTAGGACATCAGCACTGTTCTTAGAATGGCTAATGGTTAGCAAAGCACATAACAGGATGGGTGAGAAGTCTTGTTTGGGACAGTATTGCCACCTGAAATGCTTTGGTAAGGAATGTACTGAATTTATGCCTATCACCCTATTACATCCCATTCCTAGCTTTCGCCAAAGACTCATCTAACCTGGAAAGGAAGCATAACACTGTGACCTGAATATTGAAAGCAGACCTACAGGCAGGGGGAACGCTAGGTACACATGTGGACAGCCGGGATGTGGACAGGAACTGAACTCTCAAAGTCTAGCTTCTCCCAGCAGTTCTCAGTACTGAGTAGTTGCTGGTGTTACTGCACTAAGCTCCACTGAGCTTGAAGGAATGGCAGCGATAACGCCCAGGATGAGAGTTGAAAACAGTCGGAATGACTGTTGCCTGGAATCCAGCTGAGACCTCTCTCCATAACACTGGGCATAGATGCCCTGATCGCAAAACAGAACTCTTCCTTGCGTAAGGAACTATTGGAGACTCCTCTAGAGCTCTCCTTTCAAGGTTGTGCGAAGTAGTATTTTAGAAAGGATGCACCCAGTTAAAAAAAGCTGCACTAGAACCTTGTACATGCAATGGTCCATGAAACCCATTTCTGCTAGCCTGAGGCCTATCTGGAGGTCATGGTACAACTGGAAATCAAGAGGCCTGGACATGGCAGCAGGGGAGACATGGAATGACTGTAGCATATGATGTGAGATGGTCTTGGTAAAACTTGACCAGCACACCCACAAGACTCTTCAGATGAAAGGAAACCTTAAACTGCTCCTTAACCTGTTGTTAGGATGTCATGCATGCAGGCTAGCCCCATCTTTCTCATTTCTCAATACCAGCTCTCGCTTTCTTAATCTCATGCATCCCCAAATTGATTCACCTCCATTGGCACTTACCTGACTTCCAAGGAAGCAAAGACATGCCCAGCTTGCAATTGTATTAAGATAAATATCAAAGTGAGCACCTGTTGGACACTTTAATGTGTCACATTTTTCCGGATTTTGACTTGAGGTGTTTGCTTACCTGAGAGCAACCAATTCCAGTAACCAGTGAATTCGAACTTGTTCAATGCCGCCATGTGGAACAGAAGAAACATAGGCAAGGTTCATCTCTTGGTCTTTGCTCAGGTCAAATAGGTCAGCACGGCTGTGAGGTAAAGGAGGGCTTCAAGAAAGGAGGGACAGAAAAGAAACAACACATTGCAACATTAACTAACAGCTCCACTGGGTATCCAAAGATCCCTATGCTAAGTCCCTATACCACCTGCAAGATTCCCCCTGGCATGAGGAGCACTGTCTAACATGAGATGAAAGCAAAATGGAGTTGCAGGTTATATGGGGCTAACTGGCTACACATGTAGTTTGGCAAAGCAGAACACAGCTCAGGTGCACCTCACTGCCATGCTCAAAGGAAAGTATTACAAGCAGTCATTGCTGCACAGACAGCAACCTCAGGCAGCAGTGGCCTGAAGAAGACATACAACGGCAGTCATCTTGTCTGTAATGATAAGGGAACTGAGTGTCTTTTAGGCGTTGGAGTGGAAGTCAGACTTGCTGAGGTCTGTAGTAAGACAAATATGGGCTTGATCTTCCTGCTGAAGTCCATGCAATGACATCAACTCTTGCTCTGCTGTGGAAGCTACACTTGTTAGAAGCAGAATTAGACCCTCAGAGCCTCCACATTCTTCAGCCATGTTCAACTCACCCCTAAGGATACAGAAGCACCGGAGTATGTGGCTTGAGGTTTCTATGCTTGATGTTGCAAGCAGTTTAACCTGCTCATGGCTATATCTCAATGATCATGTTAACATGACTTTGGTATCTACTTATTCCACCGAAATTAAAATAACACTGGGGCAAATTTCTGCTGCCTCTATTTCCACAGATAAATAGCTGCAAGATGGAGGGAGATCTCATGCCCACCCTCCACAAGTCACAAACTTAGAACGCTGCCCAGTTCACTGGATTTGGGCATCCTGCACATTAAGGCTGGTAATGTGCAAATTCTGAGTGCAAAAGCATTTGTATTACAAGAAAGATAAAACAACATTGTCCCCAACGTTTGGTAAAATAGTTCCACATGTCTTCACACTGCAAAGAGAGATGACTTGTGCTCTAACTACAGACTGTATATTAAACTGTATAAATGAAAAACGAATATAGTTTATGCTTTGCCTACTGTGATCTGTCTCCTCTGATGGGTGGATCAGCTCTGTGCTGACTGTAACTATACTGGGAAGAGTCACACTGTCATCTTCTCCTCCTCTGTCCCCCTCCACATATTCATCCCACCTCCAAGGATCCCACTGAGTGAACCTGCTACTGTATAACCAGCTGTGCACAAAGGGGGGAAAAGCCTGACCCCACCTGGACAAGAACCTGATGCAATTTTGTCCTAGCTAAGACACTGCCTATCTATTACCCCATCTCCTGCACCCTTACCTGAAAGTGCAAGTCTTGACACAGATTATATCCTTGTAGTGCTTCATGCAAATCAGCCAGCACATGTGAGCCTCTCTGTGCAACTTCACCAGCATACAAGGCACTTAAAAATCATCTCCCTGAGATTGCTTCAAGTCACACAAGTGAGACTCAGAAGTTACCAATTCCACTCTTACTAAAAATGTATCAGGCATTTGGGTCTTTTTAATTGTTCCAGTGGATAAGGACAATGTTCACGGTCGGTTTTTGAAGGAGTGCTTTACTACTACTCTGAGATTCAAACCTGCTTCAGTTGAAGCAGTGGCAACGATGCATTCACATATTTTTGCTTAGTCCATGCTGGATAAACACTGTGAAATTCACACTCTGCTAGAGAGAAATCTAGCACAAAGCATGGCGAGATACAAAAGAAAGCTGGCAGAACAGTGGGGTTTGTTAGTGGTAGTATTAGTATCTGTCCTTTCCTGTTCTGAGTGGAAAGTGCCCATACAAGAGAACATCAAGGCCTGCAGTCTCCCAGGCTTTATTAACTGCTGATCCACAGCTGTGAATTTGCCCAACTGTCTGAAACTGATGTAGAAAAGAAGTTTTAACAACCGGAACCCAGTTCTGTCACAGTGTGAACTTTCAAGGGAGCTGGGATCCTACAGCTTGAGAAATACCAGTGTTGGCCAGGTGTTACAATTGAATAGCTGCTGACCCACGGAGAGCCTCTGCTGCTGCTCCGCTGCCTTCCCCTCATGCGCTTTTCATGTTTGCAGCTTTCCAAAGTTTCTTTCACACAATTAAAATCATGGGTGTATCTTAAGCTGCAGTTTAATTGGGCAAAACATAGTATTTCTTAAGGCAGTTTTTCATTAATGTTTCCTAACATTGCAAATGAAAATTAAAACACCAAATGCAACAGCAAAAGAAAAAAAAAATCCAGAAAGCCCAAACATCTCCCTTCATCAGGACATATTTTAGGTCCTGTTCTGTTTTTCCACCAACATGGAAAACAAGTGGAAAATTTTTCATGTTTTGTCTTAGTCTACCTTTATGCACTATACAAAAAAGTGCACAAATTCCTTTTCATTCAAAGCACATGCTGCCGATTCCATCTCTGTTGCAACTCTTCTTTCCTACAACTTTTATTTAATCCACTGTATGCCTAAATGAAGGAGGTCATAATTAATTCAGAGTAAGATACGAACATGGCTGAGGAATATACCGTCTCCTGCTTTTGAGCCTGCTAGAAGCCTTCATGTATCTCACAAGACTTGAAGGCTGTTCAACCCCAGTTAGCTCAGCAAGACTGGGCTTTCTCCGAGAAGCAAAGCACTACTGGGATATGAAGTGGTGGAGCTGCGATTTATGCACGCTCCCACCCATCCCCCTGACTTATACCAACCGGACTCACTGGCCACATCAGGAAGATGGTGCATGTCGAAAGCATCTTGCAAGAATGAACTCCTAGAACTAAGAGGCAGGGAAGCTTTGCCTGGGCCTACTTAGGGACCGTGACAATGGGAACACTGAAAAAGAAAGGAATGAGTTCCGAATACCAACATACGTTGATATCCTGTGCTGGGGAAGAGGAACAATTTCACATGTTCGAGGGCCCTGCAGGCAAGGGAGCAAGTCAGAGGGGATTTCGACTGGACCTATCTTGTGACCCGCTTTGTTTACATTAACCGGCCCACGTCCCACGACCAGCTCCACGCAGGTCACGCAACAGGCTAAACAGCAAAGGGCAGCAAGGCGCCGGGCCCTCTGATCCCACAGCAGCAGGCCCGGAACAGCCTAGGTTCCCCCAGAAAGGCCGCGTCCTCACGCCCTGGGGATCCTTTGCTGGAGGAGGGCTAGAGGCAGCCGGCTCTCACCCCGGCTGCTTCTCGCCGGCGGTGCGTGGCCTACTGCCGGGCGCCGGCCGTAGGGCTGTGCGCGCTTACCAGAAGCCTGTGCTCCTCCAAAAGTGCTCCAGGGGCCGCTCGGCTCGCCGGACATCCACGTACACCACGTACGCCGCGGAGCCCGCGCCCAGCTGCACGCCNAGGCGCCCGCCCACGGGGCGACGGGGGAGGCGGCTCCCGCCCCCCAGGGCTGCCGCCAGCCCTGTGGTGAGCGTATTTAATTCGCTTCAGGAAGCGCAGCTCAGGTAATTCGGGTAGTAACGTCCCCGTCTGAAGCCCAGACATCTTCTCCTTCTTGGTGGTGCTGCTGGTGCTGCTGGTGCTGCTGGGTATCTAGTGACCCGGAGTTACTTCCCTGAAGTTGCTGCACGGCACGCAGTTATTGCTACTGCATTTCTCTTACATACCACATGGGGGAAGTATACTCTTACGCTATTGTTACGTCCTCCCGCTCTGTGTTGAGAAATCTGTAGGAAAGAGGAGCAGTAGGTAGTAGTGCAGGTGAACGAAACAGCGTTCCCTGAAAGAACATACGAGCAGAATTGAAACTATGTCCCTTTTTTTCAGTCTAAACATATTTAGTGATCTCAGGATGGCAAAGAGCTTTAAATGCACTTTATAATAGAGAGGCTGTAGATTGACTTTCTAAATGCTTACTTCTTGGACAAGCTGGATCGATGCACCAAGGCCAACTGGATGAGGTTTAACAAGGCCAAGTGCCGGGTCCTGCACTTGGGTCACAACAACGTTGTGCAATGCTACAGGCTTGGGGAAGAGTGGCTGGAAAGCTGCCTGGTGGAAAAGGACCTGGGTGTGCTGGTTGACAGCCAGCTGAACATGAGCTGGCAGTGTGCCCAGGTGGCCAAGAAGGCCAATAACATCCTGGCTTGTATGAGGAATAGCGTGGCCAGCAGGACTAGGGAAGTGATTGTGCCCCTGTACTCGGCACTGGTGAGGCCGCACCTCAAATACTGTGTTCAGTTTTGGGCCCCTCAGTACAAGAAGGACATCAAGTTGCTGGAGCTTGTCCAGAGAAGGGCAACGAAGCTGGTGAAGGGTCTAGAGCACAGCTCTTATGAGGAGCGGCTGAGGGAACTGGGGTTGTTAAGCCTGGAGAAGAGGAGGCTGAGGGGAGACCTTAATCACCCTCTACACCAACCTGAAAGGAGGTTGTAGCGAGGTGGGTGTCAGTCTCTTCTCCCAAGTAACAAGCGATAGGATGAGAGGAAATGGCCTCAAGTTGCATCAGGGGAGGTTTAGATTGGTTATTAGGAAAAAATTCTTTACTGAGAGTGGTCAAGCATTGGAACATGCTGCCCAGAGAGGTGGTTGAGTCACCATCCCTGGAGGTGTTCAAAAAACATGTAGACATGGCACTTCGGGACATGGTATAGTAGGCATGGTGGTGTTGGGTTGATGGTTGGACTAGATGATCTTAGAGGTCTTTTCCAACCTTAATGATTCTATTCTGTTCTATTCTGTTCTGTTCTGTTCTGTTCTGTTCTTATAATGCGTATCTGAGGACTGGGGTTTCCATGGGGGTGGGACTCTCTTCCTTAGGATCTCTCTCTTTTATGTAGTGTACTGCCTTTGGGAATCTCGTCAAGCCTTGCCAACATTTTTACATGGGGAATTGGGCCCCCCTTCCACATCCCCAAATATCATGGTAGCATCTCATTTTGTGTCCATTAGTTCTGATTAATTGCGTGGATGGGCTACTTCAGTCTGATTTCCAATAGAAGCTTTGGATTTAGCAGGGTTAATTATGTGCCGACAACAGGGAAACTGCAGAGCTGCCAGGCAAAGAGCTGGGCTGCAGATGATCTCCAGCAAGAGAACAAAGTGACAGCTGTGTTCATGGACATCAAGGCTATCAGTCCTAGTGTAGCAACCAAAATTTGCCACCCCAAAAGCTCTGGTGTTGCAGCAACTTTCAGCAAAGCTCTTCCTGAAGGAGTTGTGCCAGAGCTAACAAAGGGGAAGTCAGACAGACATTTACTCCTCAGCTCAAGAATATTGCAACGAGGAAAAGACTCTGCATGAGTAAGTTTATGCCATGTGTAATCCTGCTTGAGCCAGGAGGTTCCCTGTCTCAAAGGAGTGGCAAACTGGGACCCACCTCTAAGAAATTGCAAAGTGGCTTGGTTCTGATTGCTGATATGTTATTCCTCTGTTTGCAGCTTTATCTGCCTCTTGAGGCCTTCAGTCCCTGTGGGACTTGTGAGCTTACAAGGTTCACAGCCAAAATTCAGGCAACCACATTACATCGCAGAGGCTCAGTAGGAGTGATGATCTGGCATTGTGACTTGATTCTGGCAAGGAGGATTTCCCTAAATTCCCCAGGGCTCCTCATGCTGTGGCTCAGCTCCAGTACTGCAATGCCTTAGAAGAGCAGCAAGGCCCAGCCTGAGCTCTAGTGAAGTTTCCATGCAGGATATTTAAGAGAATGCCTTTATCCTTACAGGAAATGCCAGTTTGGCAAGCCAGGGCTTCTGCAGGGGGATACTTGTCTCCTCCAAATCTCTGTTTTCTGAGAAGACCTGAGGAAGGTGTTAAACAGGCAGTGGAAGTGCAAACTCAAGTGGGATCTGACAACCTGAGGGCCAATAGGCAGGGTAGTCAGCCCTATGCTCCTAGCTGCACCCTGAGCTGAGGCAACAACTTCCTTTGGGGTGAGTGCTCCTGCCTGGGCTTCAGTGAGGGCTGCAGGCATTTTGCCAGCTGGAAATAATGGTGTCTGGGGGATGGGACCTCACTGACGTTGCCTCTCTTGTTGGCTTCCCCTCCAGAGGGATAGGCTGGGGGAGATGAACACCTGATTACCAAATGTCACACTGTGGTTTGTTGCTTATTAACAGCGACGCTGCACCTCACTGCCTTTAAGTGTGGAGGGTTCATTGTGGGGCAGGCACAGATACCAGCACCTCCAGCACCTAGCTGCAATGGGCATGGAAGCTATCCCCTGCTGAGGAGCCAAAAGCTCAACCCCCAACCAAAGACCTACCAGCAAATTTCAGCAAAAAGATATTTACAAGGGAGAAACGCCAGGAACCCCATGGTTTGCTACCACAGACTGTCCCTGTTGGCATCAGGAGGGCTTGAGCCCTGGAGACCACCCTGACTTGCCCTCAGAGACTGCCAAATCAGAGTGGTTGCGTTTCAGCTTGGCTGATTTTAAAGTCACATCTGGAAGACAAGGTGTCAAACCAAAACTATGTTCATTTGACCAAGAAACCTTGGCCCTTCTCAGACATGACATCAGGCATGTTGTAGAAAGTCCTGAAACACCACAGAGCCATGGATGCAGATGGCACTCTGTTGGCATTTTAAAGAAGTGTCTGTCAGAGCTCAGGGAAGGACTCTTACCCAGGAGTCTGACAAGACCATGATCTCCAGAGCATTTCCAAGAAGGTCCTTCTCAGAGATTGGGGTATGGCTAAAGAGACTGTCTCCATTGTTTTCCACAACTTCCCTCAAGGCATGGGGAAGTGCTACATCTAGCACGTCAACCACATCAGACCAGAAGTTGGGAGACAGAAGATAAGACAAAACCCCTGCCAGAGGAGAGACAGAGAACTGGAGGCATCTCTGCATCACCCCCAGGTTTTTCTTCCTGTGTCTGAGAAAGCAGCTAACAAGATTTTTCAAAGTACTTCTTCTGAAGAACTGCAATTCCCAGCAGAAAATCTTTCCTGCTCACCACAGCTGCCCTGGTGCCTCTGCCAGAGGAAGAAAATGCAGCACAAAGAGCTACCTGCTCCCTGTGAAGGAGCCTGATATGCCTCTGTTCTCAAAACATCTGCAGGGATGCTGCAGGGAGAGCAGCTGGGGCCAAATGGTTTGCTTTTCCCAGCCAAGGTAGCCAACTGGACCAATGTATTCCTGGAAGCATTTGCAGGCCAAATGCCAGGCTACACCAGTGAAATCCAGTGGCCTGCTCTGCAACTCTCCCAAGCCTCTTCTCCCACAGGCAGGGCAAAGGCCAGGGTTACCACAGATGACCTCCATCAAGCAGTCTCCCAGGTGTAAAAGTTTCATTCAGAGCTGAGCACCTATGTCCAGCTTGCTACTAGCATAGTTCTAGAGACCCTCAGGCAGAGCCCTGATAAAGACCCTAGCCAAGGGGAAGCTCCCCTACTGCCTTTGACTTTCCGCTCATCCAAGGGCTGGGAGGTGCCTGGCTTGAGGTTTTCTGTGGAGCATTTTATCAGGCAGGTTTCCCACAGCTGACACTCCCCGCCAAAGGACACTGAGGATTTTACAGCAGCCTCCTCCTGTCTCCCTGCACAGACCAGGAGCTCCTCCTGCCCTGAGGCATTCCTGAGGAGGCACACAGGCACAGGAAGTGGTGGGAGAATGGAAGGGAAGTAGCAGGAGAACAGCACTGTGCACTGGCCCTTTCCCATATGCTGAGGCTGACCCTTCCCAGCTACCTGGCCAGTGTAAAATCCTCTAGTGTCTGAAGTGGGTGGATGAGAGATATAAAACCTGTTACTCCTGAATTGAGTCACTCCTCACAGAAAGGCTGTGCAAAACATTTGGCCCCAGCTGCTCTCCCTGCAGCATCCCTGCAGATGTTTTGGGAAGAGAGGCATATCAGGCTCCTTCAAGCATATCAGGGTGCAGGTAGCTTGTCCTGCTGCATTTTCTTTCTCTGTCAGGAGGTACCTGCACAACACGGAGGAAATCAGTGCACAGAAAATTTTGGGGGGGAGCTTTTCTGTTCAGATGCCTCCAGCTCCTTCAGGACTGAATTGAACTATAAACTTGGCCTCAAAGAGCATCCCTGGAAATGCCAAGATTGCTTTGTCACATAGCCATCTAATCATGCCACATGGCAGGAACAAGAATTTTGCTATAACATATGGAATCTAAAGCCTAGAAAATCATCCAGAGCATGAGTTCTGCTCTTGGCCCTGGGAGGAAATGACGGACAGATATCTGGATATTTTTTGTAATAACTAAGCACTAATAATGGTGAGGCATTCCAGGGCTTAAGACAGCCTTTGCTTCTTGGATAACTTCACATTCCTACATGGTAGCAGCTGGTCTTCGGGCAGATGGACTCAGCTGAACAGTTGAGTTTCATGTCACATCTAATCCAGTCTAAACCAGGGCTCCTGCCAGAAGGGCTGGTCCTGCTCTTCTTCCCTGCCACTGCTTGCCTGCTCCTGCTGTTTCCCATGTGTCAGGTCTGACAGCAAGGCAGCTGAAGGGAGCTGAATTCAGCTGGATGTCTGGGTGGGAAGCAACTCTTTTTTGGGGTCAGTTTGTTTTCTTGTGGACTGGTAAGCTGCAAGAGTGATGGCACTGTGTGGCTTGGGCGCCTGGTAGTCTGCACCGCAGGAAGCACAGGGACAGGGGTGGGAGAGAAAGAGACCAGCCTTGACTCAACTGCCTGCTGTTAGGCTGGAGAAGACACAGTATGAAATTGCACTCCTACTCGTGCATCTCCATAGCTTCCATAGCATGGGCAGCCTTTGTAAAAAGCTAATTCTGAAATGATCCTGTTGCTTGCAGGAATCCACCAAGCTGTATACACCCATCTCCACCACCTACTTGCCACTGTGCTCATAATTGCCTGCAACATACCAGACATACATATCTCTCACATCGGCAGTCTTATCAGCAACACAGCATGGATCTTAGTGCTGCATTTCTTATGGAGGCCTTTTTTAAACCTCGGCTTATTACAATATTGCAGCTTTCCCTCAGGAGCTGGTGGGCTTTGTGAGTCCTGGGATTTCCTTCCTCCTCTTCACTGATTCAACCCCAGCCCTTGGGATGAGTACTTGAACTAGATGTGGCCTGCAGCTATCTGTTGCCTTTCCCCTCAATGGGACAGTCTTATGCTGCTTCAAGACTTGCAGTACCTCTAGCACGAGGTTTCTGCCAACAGGCTGTGCAGATTGCAGACAGACATAATATCTGCTCCCTCGTGGTGATTGCCTTTGCTGGTGCTTGCTTTTCTCCAAAGCAGCAGTGGTCAGCCCCAGCTAGAAGTGGGATGTGGTGCAGGTAAGCTGGTGCTCTCCTGAGAGGCACTTAAAAGCTTGAAGGTGCCTGGGACATATCATCCTAGAGTTGCATGGTCACCACTTTGGGATTAGCAAGGGTTGATCAGTTGGGTAGGAGAGAACAGGGTGCTTTACACCCTGTGTAGGGTGGGATGTGCCATTTCCTCCCAGGAGTTTCAGGTTTTTCAGTGTCTGCTGCTTTCCTGGTGCCACACCATCGCTTTTTTTCTGACTCCCACTTTTGGTCTAGAGATACAATTCTGACAAGTTTTGGAAGTGTCTTATGGCTTTTGGAGTGGACTTTCTGGACTTCATAGCTAAGGTGCAGGTCCTCTGCACTCTGAGGAGGTCAGTGGCTGGTATACAACATAGGCTGGGTAGATGCAAACAGCCAGACTCAGTGATGAAAATACTTCTCAGCCCTTCACAAGTGCTTTCCTTCTCATTACTGAGTTTACCAGAGATGCCATTAGGAGGGCCTGTTATCACCTCTGCAGAATACAATGAATTTAAGAAGTATTATGTGGATACTCGCAATTCTAGACACCACCCATGTGCGTATCTCTAATATCTCAAAGCTGGATACATTCAAGGACAGGATTTGGCATCTCCCTGCATTGGTGATACCTGTCATTCGACCCTGGCTTTCACCCAAGTGTGTATATCCTAGGGTTGCTCAATAAATGCTTTCTCATTTTTCCAGGGACAAGGACCTTATCATCCAGATGTCACCTCCTAACTCACCTTGATTCAACATGACTCAAGGGGGTTGCTTTGCTGCAGTTCAGCACTGTACATCTATTTTTGTCTTCAGATGTAACCTGGTACATCTAATTCTGTCATTACAAGTATTAGACCAACGGCTTTACATTAACCCGACAGTGTGTTGTCTCGGGGCTTGTCTTGGCCTGAGCTTTGTTTTAGCTGTGGTAATGATTGTTTGCTGGTCGCGTGACTGTTGCCTAAATTTTTTCAGCTTAGCTCGGTGAATACCATTGAGGGTAAAATGTTTCAGGGTGCAGCAAGGGCCAGCTGCTCCCTGAGGCAGAGGGAGCTAAGGGGGCTAACAGGGCTGGCAGGGGCCTCACCAGTCCCATTCACTGCCTCCGAATCAAGGAGCAGAGCAGGCACTGAAGTGTCAGATGTGGTCAGCCAGGAGTCCAGATCATCAAATCTGGACCAGGTGAATTCATGGTGACAGGACAGCTCTGACGTCAAGCTGGGAAGTCAGTCTACAGATCAGGGTCCAGATCAACAAGGTCCATGGCCAGATGTAGGCAGTGCTGAGACCAGCAATTCCACAAGATGGCCGGGGTAGGGGCCGAGGGCCCCAGGCTGAGCTGAAATGGGGCTCCTGGCCCATGGGCAGAGGCTGTAGGTGGGCGCCTCAGGGGAGCCTGATCAGGGCCATTGAGGCCTGTTAGTGCACTGAGGCCCTGAATAAACATCTGTCAATACAGACAGTCATTGCATAGTTCCTTATGTTAACTGAAGTTGGGAGAGGTTGTGTTGCAAACAGTGGCAACACTTATGTTTTGTTGATGGAGAGGACTCCTGTGAAGGTGCAATGTTCTTCCTGTGCTGGGTTATGTACTTCTTCCTCAGGAGTATTGTGCTGGGCTTGATGCTAGCGTGTGCTCCCTCTGCACTTAACTTGAGAGGGAAATAAATCCAAAAGATTTTACTGCTGGTTGTGAAGTTCTGGGTTTACTCCACTGTCCCTGAGCGAAGAGCTACCCTGTGTCCAAGTGTCAAAGTTTAGCTGGGAACTAATGAAAACAAAGCAGACTTTATTAAGAAAACATATGAAAATAGCCCCAAGCAGGGCTCAGGCAACCACCCTACAACCACCACTAGCCTACCTTTGGTGAAGAAATTGGCATGCCAAGGGCTCAGTGTGATAGACACTTTCTGTTTAGGGAGAGCTTATGTCCTCCCTGAGTCTTAGGACTGGGAAGGACAAAGGCAAGCTAAACATAAGGGCAGAGAAAAGGGATAGATACTAGGAATTTAGCGTATATCCATCTTAATCTTAATTTCAGGATGTTGATATTGCTGTAACTGAACAATAGCAATCGCCTGTATTTTAGTAAGACTGTGAAGACCTTGATTAGACTAATGATAAATTCTGAGCTCTGTGTATAATCTGTGTAGATGGTTCCCTCCCATGTCAGACATGACAATCTCCTGGGAATCCTTCTGGGCAACATGGCGTTTTTCGAAACTGCTGGGTGTCACAAAGATGCAGCTGAAAGCAGGGCTCTGGCCTAGTCTTTTTACTTCACTTTTCTGCTCTGCTCAGCAAAGCTTACTCTGTACTTAACACTCAAAGCCTTTGTAATGGTCATGCAGAGTAACCTTGAAGTTAGAAGGGGAAAAACACAACTCTTTCTTGCCATCACCCCATGCCTTTGGATGGGCAAAAGTATGAATGTCCAAAAGCAGATAGAGGGCCACGAGGCTTCAGAAGAGCACAACTGTCAGGAGCTCGGTTCTGAATATGGTGAGGAAAACGTGCCTACCAGGATGGAAGAGAAACGATTCATGCCTCTCTAAGGACCAGGCAGAACCCTGTTGAGTTAGCTTTCGTTGGAGACCTTGTGCTAAGGAACAGGGTAATTTTGGTAGCAGTGCAGCGCAGTAGAAGCGGCGTAGCCTCAGAGGTGCCATGCAGAAGTGCCCATCAGAAGTTTTGGGTCTAGTTGTAGGAGGAAACCACACTGCCTGCAACTCCCTGATTCCCCTACGTGCACTGGGACTGAACAGGAAGAGGTGGTGAATCTGTTTTAGCCTCTGTCAGCACCTTTCTTCTGCATGAGTGAGAACAGCTAAAGACCAGAAGGGAAACTCTCAAATTCTGTGGTCCAACAGTGATAGTACTGTGTGCTATCATTCAAAGAACGTTAACCAGGGGACCTTTCACGGCATTGAATTGCACTTCATGGTACTAAACAAGTGGAATTTGAGTCCAGTCACTTGTAGCTGGGAAAGAGCAAATCCTTGAGCTGTGGTTACAGTTTCGAGGTTCTCCCAGTTTCTACAAGATTAGTGTCAGCTTCTGTTTTGCAGCTGATCCAGGAGGGAATATTTATTATTTATATATCTGTCCTTAATGGGTCAGTTAACTTATCGTTTGACATAGTGTTTGGTAAACAGAATCCAACAGACACTTTTTTTGGTGTGAATTAGAATTAAAATTGTCTGTATTTGGTCTGACAGCAAATTTTGGAAAACTGTGATGCTGGTTGTGTTAATATTGATGATGGCTCATGGTTTGAACTTCAAGTTCAGGTTAGATGCCAGTCAACATATTAATTCATACAGATTTGGAAGCCTGCCCCAAAAATGGAAAGGTACAGGATTTACACATTCTCACTCATTTGTTCCACAGGACATGGATTGTAACTGATGTTTTGTGTGGAGAGGCAGAGGCAAAAATAATAACAAATCACGAAGTCCTCTAGAAAAATCAGAATGGCTGCTCTTTGAGTCCTTTGAAAAGCTTTCATTGGCTTATTTTGTCTAAACAAGTCAACCCAACTGTACTCAATTAAAACTATGTCTCTGTTACAAAGCTATTTGCCACTTTGACAGCAAGTATAGCCTTAATTTCCATACTAGACCTCCTGTGGCCACCACATGAGCTCATGAGGCAACCCATTAGAAGCTCTTCCAGTTAGGAACCATGTCAATAATTGAGAACATAAGTACTCTCCCAGCACTGTGCTTGTGAAGCAGGTAAAGAAAACTAAGGGCATTGGGCCACTACCCCTTTCAAAACATGGAGTGAAGATGTTTTCCTCTGCCATATGATCTGCTCAGCTCTAGGTCTGTATTCCTCATAATCAGTCAAGAAAGCAAACTTCAGAAATAAATGCTCTGGCTTTCATTCTACCGTTGCTACAGCAAACCTATGGTTTGTCTCTAAGCCCTTTTACATCCATCTTGTATAAGCCCTAATTAATGTTTAATTCCTTACCAAAGTCTTCCATTAGGGATTCACTTTATTTCTGGGAGGCGTAGGGCCATCACAACTAATACGTATCATTTGTTTGACAGTTTTATGGTTCAGTTGGAACAATTTGCAGAGCTGTCCATCAGTATCTTCCCTGCAGCTTTGCAGCCTTTCTATTTTAGTCATGAACTGCAGAACAGAGCTGAGTAACAGGCCACTAAGTGATACGTAGAAACTGAAGGAATAAAGTTCAGAAAAGCCACTGGAAATACTTTGCCTAATGATTTATTAATTTGTTTTACTTTCTTTCGCAAAAGCTTAATGCTAGTGCGTTAGAAGAGGAGCTGTGCTTCAGAGACATCTCCTCAGCAGTGCAGGACTTCCAATATTTTTGTGTCGTGGGTTTACACAGTTCTCCTCATCAAGTAATAGCACTAACTGTCACTTCTCTGAAACTGGGTAGGGGGTGACAAACACCTGTGCTGTCTTAGCATGGGCTTGACAGTGCACTGTCGAAGGCTGGTAAGAGTCTTTTTGCACTCTCTGAGTGTTTGGGCATCATCTGGTAGGGCAACAGCAGGAGAGAAGGGAAGAGATGTCAAGAACTTCAGCTGTTGGGCAGGTCTGCAGGCGCATTGCCTTGCAAAGCAGGAACAAGTCTGTGCCCTTACCCCTCCAGGGCTGGACAATCTCTAGCTGTCTGAGAGAGGCTGTGCCTCTCCTCTATGCTCCCCAAAGGTATCTTTAGGTACTTGCATACAATTCTCAGGCGTATCCCCCCCCCCAGCCACTACCTGGCTTAGACTCATAACAGACCTTGTCTCTTGACAGATTTACCTGTGGTCACAGTTGTACACAAGCCATAAATAAATGGTGACAGTTTGTGATAAGCTTCCCATTTTGTTGCAATTCCAAATGATAGTGTGTGATATTCATGCCAGCATTTCATACAAGTTCCCCAGAAAGCTGATCCTTCTTCTAAAAGAACAATGACCAGTCCCAGGGCAACAGCCTCTTGCCAGCTGCTCCACCATTTTATACAGTGCTCTCTAGAGGCTTTTTGTAATGGCAGGAGAGCCTGCTAAAACACAGAGTGCACTCATGTGAAAAGAAAAGCTTGGGATTTGTACCTCAGACTTGTATTCATGCTTAGCCTGAT